>PVJC01000709.1:52500-112016 GCA_004026665.1 Murina feae
CCCCCCACTGTCCTCATCCATAGGTGTACGATCATTGTCCATTCTCTTCATGCACCCCCAACACCCTTAACCCCCGAAAATTGTCAGTCCACTCCCTTTCTATGCCTCTGATTCTATTCTATTCACCAGTTTATTCTGTTCATCAGATTTTTTATTCATTTGATTCTTAGATTCACTCGATATATATTTGTTGTTCATAATTTTTACTTTCCTTTTTCTTCTTCCTCATTCTCAAAGGATACCTTTCAGCATTTCATATAATACTGGTTGGGTGGTGGTGAACTCTTTTAGCTTTTTCTTGTCTGTGAAGCTTCTGCTTCTTGAACAGGTCGGGACCTGGTTAAAGTTCGCAGGCTGGGAGATGTCCCCCTTCGCCTGCAGTCCCCGGCGCTGGGAGACCCAGCTTCCCCTTGCAGCTGGTCATAAATGGAGACCAGACTCTGGCACTCTGCTTTCACAAGGTATTGTGAGGTCAGCAAAGCCATCAATTAGGCTGTCTGAAGTTTTATCACCAACACAGCAGTAATAAGTGCTGGCCAGAAAGACTTCTGCTCTTCGGCAACTCCTGCAGTTTAAGCCTGTAAAGTTAGGGGTCATTTAGAGGTCAGTGCCAGCTGGGGGCAGCCTTTCCAGTCTAAGTGGGGGACACCCAGGGCAGGGATAAGGTAACTGCCAACCATAAACCCAGTCACCTTTCAACCCACTAGAAAGGCAGAGCCTCAGGTACACATGGTTGATATTAGAGACCAAGAAACGTTTTCAGATCAGGTGGTGGCTGAATCACAGGAATGTGGAGAAGCAGTTATTTCGTCTAGGAGCCTGGATCTAATTTTGTTGAAAATCCAAAAATAAGTGCCTACTTCATGTTACTTTAATGTTTAATAATGCCCATCAAATATTCATGTACAAAGAGAGTAAGATGGTAAGAAATCTCCTTTATTTCTCTAAATTTAATAAAAACAAAACAATTTCCCACCATTTGTGAGTTACCCTTGTCCCTGTGCATTTAATGATGAGTGTTCCCCACACATCCGAGCCGACGCACAGGATTCATCAGCTGCGCATTTTGGGGGTGCTCAAAGGGAGGGGGGATGCCAGCATTAGCTAGCTGTCCCTTAAAAATATACTCATGTATAACATGTCCCAGTATTTCCAGTGTCAAATCTTAAGTGTATGGGGACTTAACAATTAATGGTTCCGCAGGGGGCCACAGGCAGGAACTGACAACTCTTTCTTTGAAATGAGCCCCCCAAAAATAAATAAATAAAATTCTAGTGCGTGTTGGCAGCTTTGCGTTTGCGTTCCTACGGAGATGAAGTCCCTAGCAGCTAGCTGAGGTCCCTTCTGAAGGCCAGCAGCCACACTCTTTCAGGCCTCCTGTGAGCACTCCAGCGGGAATACAATTAGGCTGGAGAAGAATAGCTGCCAGGAAACCAAAGGAGTCTTTTGCATATGGTGTTTGTTTGCAAAACAATGAACTTCTTTATTACTTAAGAGAGTATGGAGCTCAGTTGTCAAAAATGTGACACCCCCGCAGGTTTGGGGAAGAAAGTGACAGGCTAGGAGAGGTGAGAACAAAAGGGAAGTCCTAACTGCGGACTTCTTCCCACCTGGCACCAGACATGCTGACCAGCTAGATCACAGAGCCTTCCAGAATGATCCCTCCAATCAGAACAGGAACCTCATTAGCCACTCTTTCCTCACTGTTTTTACTGGGACCAAGGAGGTCTGCCCTGAGATTTCCACCCCCAGGAGCTCTTTTTTATCAGCTCAGGGTAGGGCCCAGGGCGGTGCTCCTCCAGGAGAGGGGCAACCCTTTTCTCTCCTCCTTGAAGTTTCTAATGGAGGACACACATGGCAGGCGTTTCACCTCGTTTTATGGGCCACTAATCCTGGTTTTGTTTTGTCCTATAGGCCAACTCTTTAGGTAAAACGAATTGCTATTTTTTCCCTTTTTAATTTCACCCTTTTGCTCTTTTATTATTTACATCTGGAGGTTGTTCCCTTATTTATGTCTTTCTCTCCAGTTCCCCCAAACACTCCCTTACTCACAGAGCTTGCAAGGCATCATGGTTCTTAGTTCTCAGCAGGAGAACTCCACACTGTCTTCAAACAAATAATTAGAGGGAAGGTTAGGGGTTCACTCAAAGGTCATTTCTTTGGATACTCGTCAGAATGTTTACATTAGTAAAAACGGGGCCCTCTCAAAAGGTTGTTCCATGGGGGACACACAACAACGCAAAACATTAAAGCAGCATTCTGCGCGCTAGCAGGTCTTCACAGAAGCGCTGAACTTGGGAATGCCACTCTCCACCAGTTACCATGGTGTGGGCCGGTGTTCGAGAGCAGTGACAGCGACGGCCTTTCTTCGTGAAGCTCTCCTCAACAAACACGCGATGCAGAGAAGCCTGCAAAGGCTTCCGCCGGATCCTCTTACACGGGGTCAGAGAGATTTTGCTTTTCTCACTTGGGCTCCATTTGGCCTTTCTGAATTCTTGTTCTCAAACAATGTTTTTAATCCATCGTGCTGCATCTTGCCAGATTCATAACTCTACCACATTCTTTCAAGTCACACAGAATTTTAAAAACATATGGGCCCCAATTTTTAAGAAATCTCTTGATGTACAACTCCTGCCAATTGTCAACTCCCCTGATCTTGGGATGTCTTATGAACGCCATAGATGTTATTACTGAAGTTAATTAATGAGGCGTCCATATGAACATTTTAACAGTAAGAAATGAAATTACCCCCACTTTACTAATGATCCATAGACCACTCTTAAAAAACACACCAATGCACATATGAAATGGAACAATTTAATTATAGATTAAAAATAAAATTGGGAGTAAGTTTTTTCTTTACTATCACTGTGATGAAATATCCAAGTGCAGTCTTCCCCAAAATTATAGGACCTGGATTTTTTCCCCAAGTCTTCCAATCTATATTTTAAAGTGAAGGTATTTAGTGCTCAGGCAGTAAGCAGAATATATCAACTTTTGATTATACTGAGATTTTAAAAAACCTAAATTGAAAATCAACTGATCTTCAATCTTTCAAGGTCCAAGCTCCATTCATATGGAAAAACACAACGCAGTGGTTCAAAGACAGAAGACAAGATGTCTTAAAAAGGCTCAAAAGGCTTCTTGAATATTAAATGGGTCTTACAAAATAACATTTTGATGAGTTAAGTGTAAATGAATCAGACACATATGGATTAAGTTATCCTAGAATTTCACACGGGTTTAAAAAATAAGGGGAAAAGAGGGTCTTGGCAAAAACATTTTGGACTTTGCCAAACCCAAAACATTTGAAAAATTGCTGAAGACATCCAACTAACCAACATGCAGCAAGCTGCACCCAACTTTAATGAAAACCCCCAAAGTTATTTCCAATCCAAAGACTGTTAGGTTTTTCATCTGTATCTGATATTAAAAAAAAAAAGTTTCTAAGTCATAATGTCATCCAGGAATGATTTTGAAGTTGAGGACATATAATATACTCCTCTATTGATACAAACAATCTAACCCAAAATTACAAAGTCTTCTTAGATATTAAATAGTTCTTAAAAACATGCTGAGGTTTGTGCAACTTGCGTATAAAACGTGCCGAATATGATAAATGCCATAAATAAAATGTGCTAGTAAGTCTAGTGCCTTATCCAGATTTCACTTAGAAAAAAATTTCATTAGACACATTGTGACTTTTTTTAAGGGCTGGAGATAATTCCATTAGTGACTCCTCAGGGAATGAGTGCCCTAAAGTGCACGAGTTCCATTGATTTGTATTGAACACAAAGTTCGTATCCAGGCTCACACAAAGGCTCTGGAGAGTACCTACTAATACCATCCACTTCCTAACTAAGTTTTATTAAAATAGAAAATGCAATAGTTTGTGGGACCCTTAAAAAGAATACACTACAACTGTTATGTTAAAAATAACTTAATTACAGAAATAAATTTAATGACTTTCCAAGAATCGCAGGGCCTTTTTGAGTCAACTTGGAGAGATGAAAAAAGAATATATTTACAAAGAACCCAAGACAGAAAAATATTGCTAAAATCTCACCTTGTTGTCTTGCTGGAGAGATAGCTCCTAGAGACCTCCCTCTATCCCCATCTTAACCCCCCATGCCCCACCCAAAAGCCAACTTTTCTGCTTTCATACTTTTCTGCAACTGAAATCTCACCATCTTGATTTTTCTTTTAAAGGCTTTTCACTCAAAAGCCTATTTCAGATTGATAGAAGTAGGCTTAGGTGTCGTTCCTGATTGTTGGCTGATTTCTTTTCTTTCTTTCTTTTTCTTTCTTTCTTTCTCATTCCTTCTTTTTAAATGGTTGATAAATCCCCTTTTTTCTGGTTCACTAACTTCATGCCACACCTGGTAACCTACTCCTTTGGGCAGCATTCCTTCTGTTAGAGAGTGAGGCCTCCGTGGAGTCACCTGGAAATCAGCCAGCCCTGAACACTCAGAAGGAAGCAAGACTCCTGGCAGGGAAGCTTTTGCATGGTTTGGTCTGGTCTAGGAAGGGGCTGGCTTGTCGTAGAGGGATCAGATCAACTTGGAGGAAGTGTTGTAGGCTGTGTGAGTCTGGGGACCTATTAAAAAGTGAAAAATCTCTACCTCCCCACCTTCCTCAGCCAGGGCTCCTCAGGGACGGTGCTCACGCACAGAATTTGCTGAAACAATGAAGCCTCAACCAAGCCAGTTAGCAAGTTTCTGTCTCTTTTTTTTTTTCTTACTTTGAAAAAACAAGCAAACACGAACAAAAAACCAGCTAGTCTTTTTCTGTGCTGTGTTATGGTCAAGAGGGGGAAGACAGAGGTGGGTGGGTGGGAAGCGATAAACCAAAGAACTTTATGCATATATGCATGACCCATGGACACAGACAACAGTGGGGTGAAGGCTGAGGTGGGGACTAGAAGGGGTCAAAAGGAAAAAGAAGGAAACATATGTAATACTTTCAATAATAATGATAAAAAAAGAGTGGGGTTTTCTCAGTAAGATACATTGAATTGATTAAATCAATGTATTAAGCAGGTTTACCTCTGAACAGGTGCTCAGGCACACAAATGATTGAGTCTTGCTGCAAACGTAAATTTTTCAATGGTGGCCAGACAGTAGGTATTTTCTCGCAGACAACAGTGAGCACAGTAAGGTAAATGAAACTCGAGGGCTACTTAGGGACACATTCATGGTTCATAACTAATTTTCATGAGCTACAGCTTAATTTATAACTTGATAGATACAAGATTTGTCCACAACTCGAAAGACAAATGAACTAATACTCATACATTTACAATATGGAAACATGATATTAATCTGGAATCACAAACCTTTTGTAGCTTTATGAATATGCCTTTATGAATATGAGTACTGGAGTGTCCATGCTGACATAAAAGGCTCTGGGCAAAATGATCAAGTAGGTGCTGGTTATATTTAGTGACCTTCTACAATGTTCCTTCAAAATTCTTTCTCACATCTAATTTTTCCCCGAAGTCACACAGGCTCACCTACATTCTTTACCCCACTTTGAGTAAACCTTTCTCAGTTACTATTTCATATTCCAGACTTCTACAAGAGCTAAGCCATAAAGACCTTGGACTCATATTCTCTGCCCTTTCCTGGCTGTGTGACTGTGGTCAAGTCTACTTAACCTTCAAAGCCTTGGTTTGTTTCCTGTCTATAAACTGGGGCAATAGTTGGTCCCAAATTGTCTTGAGGATTAAAGGAAGCGTTATGTGTAAAATCCTTGGCACAGTGCCTGGCACACAGACAGAGCTCATGGATTGTTAGCTTGTACTCAAAATGCACTCAGACTATATCCCCTCCTAAAGAGCTCTGTTCTTTCACAGGTAATAATTAAGACCAAGTGACCTGGCCTGTGTGGCTCAGTTGGTTGGGCGTCATCCTGTGCACCTACAGGTAACTGACTGGTTCAATTCCCAGTCAGAGCATGTGCCTAGGTTGCAGGTTCTGTCCTAGACTATACAGGAGGCAATTAGTGTTTCTCTCACACTACAATATTTCTCTCTCTCTCCCTTCTGCTCTCTCTCAAGACAAAATAGTCTATATAATAAAAGCCTAATATGCAAATTGACCAAACGGTGGAATGACCAATCAGGGGGGGTGGGGCAGGTGAGTGGGCAGTGCCAGGTCAGCCAAGGTGGGTGCCAGCGGGCAGAGGGAAAGGCGATTGGAGGGTGGGGCTGGCTGCTTGCTGGCGGGTGTCATCCACTAATCAGCCCACCAGTCGTCTCCTGCAGAGGGAGGCCAACCGTCTCCTGCAGAGGGAGGCCAACCGCAGTGTTAGCCCACTCCCCGCAGTCAGAAATCCCCTGAGGGCTCCCAGTCTGCAAGAGGACACAGGCCAGGCTGAGGGATCTCTCCCTTCTCCTCCCACTCCCCCCGCTCCTGTGCACGAATTTTCATGCTAAGGGGCTAGGTAGTACGGCAAGCTACTGGAATCACACAGTCTCTTAATGGTTCTATAGATCCCCATGGACCAGCCACACCAACCTCACCCTGATCTTGTTAGAACTGCAGAAATACTGTAGTCCCTACCCTGGTGTGCTGCTGAATCTGAATCGCATTTTAAAAGACCCCCCCAAGTGATCATTTATGTTTGAAGGTCCTGCTGTAGATCACATACCAAATAGATGAGCTAGTACTTTGCTGAGGAATAGGAAGTTGAAAAGATCAAGTTTTACCTGTGAACCTTAGCTACGAAAATTCAGGCATTATTGTCTTTGGTTATCTTGGATCTAAACAATCTTTTAATCACTTGCCTTGGGAGACAAACAATTTGTAATAATTTAATTCATTTCATTCCATCTGTACCTCCTAAGGAAAAGTTGGGCCAATAAGCCAATAGCATGTTTTTATGAAAATTGTTATCTCTCAGGAATGGACAGGAGGAAGATGGTAGAGTTTCCTTTTTGTTTTATGTAATTTGTGCTGTTTGAGTTTTAATAATAAGTATGATTATTTTTATAGTTAAAAAAAATTTAAAGGTGACCTGGAGAATTTGGCGTCTTATTTGAGTACGGTTTACATGGCCAGTGGTAGACTTTTTAATAAGGGTACTGGAGAAATTTTCCTCTAAGATGGAAAATTACCTTTTACTTCCTTTACAATACTGAGCAACAAAACCCACTATTCTGTAAGTATAATCACACCTGATGACATGTAACACAACGTCCCAGCGGGTTGTGATGTTGCAGCACTGCTACTCTTACAGAATTGCCACCAGATTATTCATATGTGGCTATTTATCATGCACTATAAAAGTAATCTTTCAAAGCTACTTGGAAGTGAGGGAGGAGAAAACACACAAACTTCCTTAGCTATTCATATCTAGGATCTATCCTCTTAAAGATAAAATACTAAGTCAATAGACATAAGCTATAGTATATTACCTCATCCTGTACATGATTTATTGCAGATGGAAATCAACTCGAAAATGAATTACTTTGAAAGTTTTACTCCTGACATTAAAATTCCAGATCTTTATACCCACACACCTGATAGTGCTTCTGAAAACAACTCCTTGCGCCCATGGAAGATGCATCTACAACCTTATTGAACTCTCTCAGCCAAAAAAGCAGGAGCAATCATTTTCAAAATTACCAACACCCACTGCCTGCTCATTCACCTGAACACCGAGGTCTGACTGGGCTTTGGAAAATCAACCAGCCACCTATCATCCGTGAAGTACATTTTAGCCAGTTCTTTTTATGTTCTTAGCCATTTACTAATTCAAGCTAAGAGGAGAAGATCCTGACAAATCTAGTATCTTTTTAGCTCTTATGATCACCTTTGATTGAAGTATTAATTTTCTATCCTACTTCTCAGTGGAAACCACCTCGGCATTAACTTGCCAAAAACGCACCAAGCTGTTTAGCGATGGTGTATTAGACATGTTTGAGGAGATCAAGGTGCACTCACATGCCCTGTGCTATGGATCTCTCTCTGATTAGCTTGTCATCTGCTTGGAAGAAGATGCAGGCTGATTCTCCCATACAGTCTAGCGGGCCAGCTGTTAGCTGCCTGTCAAGCCCTCAAGTGGACAAGAAGTCCAGGAGCAAAAATGTCACTCCTTTGATCTGGAGAGGAGCAGCTGCTGATTTATAGAGCAGGACTTTGTTCTTCCGTTCTATTTTACTTTCTTTCCTAAGGCAGAACCACAAAATCCAGGAGAGAAAAAAAAGTGCCTTTCCCAGCAACATCAACAAGCTCTGACAACTGCAACAGGGTTTTTCTTGGCCCTAACAAAGCTCTCAGGCATCTCCTTTGACGCTCACCTTTCCCCCTCCCCCAACCCCTCCCCCCCGCACACACCATTTTTTGCAATGCGGTAGTTATTGTTTAATTCAGCTTCTGTAAATGGAATGGACTGTGGCCAGCAAGCCTGGGGCATAAACACACCTGTATGAAAGGAGCCTTATTGTAGCAACCATCTACAAGCAGGCTCGCATGAACCACACGCTCCTGGGTTCAGAAAGAATGCTCCGTTTTTCCTGACAGCAAATTTTACCTTAAGTGAGTTTCTATTTTTCATGCCACCAACCTATGGTGATCACATTTGAACTGTTTCCTCTCCAGAGGCATCCCACTCTTTAAATCAAAGAGAAAAAAGGATTAGATTCTTTTCATCTGTGAGCAAACAGATCCATCAAAAATATTTATCCACTGTCTATAATATCAATCAGTAAGTGCTGAATTAAACAGCCAGAAAGGCTTTAGCAAATGCAGTATCAAAGATGCCATAATGCTGATTTCATTACCACCGATTTATACTGACATCGGCTTCCCTGAGCAATATATAAGAGGAAAAAAACACCACCAACAAAATCTACGTAAGCCATATGCACTGTCTTGTTAAGAATTAAAATGATTTCAACCACATGATCCTGATCTCAATGCATAAATCTGTCAGGACAGAGATGCCCTGTTAGCCAAGTGGGGCATGAAACAATGTGGCCTTAAGATAAACTGTGAGAAGTCATCAGCCATATGTATACACATACATGCATGTATGTGTGCACAACATACACATGTGCACACACACACACTTTTGCACATGCATGTATTCATACATGTGTGTACACACACACACACGAGGTGATCAACTTTGCCAGAGATTAACCCCTGGCTAAGTTTTCTGTGCAGTGATTGAAAGGAAGAGTAAGAAAAGGTATTAACTCTAGTACATTTAGACATATTACCACATAGGTCAAAGACGGGCGTTTCATGGGTGGTGGGTGCTAAAGCGAGAGAGAGAAGAACAGTTGCTAAAAATCCCTGCTTCCACTCCATCCACCATGTTCTAGTGTTTACTCCCTTCTTCCCTTTCACACTTTCCCAGGGGATTAGAGATTGTTCTCAGCCTTATTTCTTGCTTTGTCGCCCTTTAGTCAGTCAGAAGTTACTAAGCACCCACCTCCTCTCCATTCAGAGAACTGTACTAGCAGATGCTTTCTGGGGGGGTGGGGGGGGCAGGAGGGTGGGGGGAGTGCATAGCGCAGTGAGAGACTGGGTTCCAGAGGGGGCAGAATGAGTAGTAGGCAGGGAAAGAAAAGTGTAGAGAAGCACTTATTTTCATCCTTTGGAAGACTTATTTTCATCCTTTTCAGTCCAAAAAATCAGAATAAGTAATTTTTAAGGTTCATAATAATCTGTGCATATAATAAGTCTTCACATCCTATGCTTAGCAAAAGATAAGTTTAACAACAAAAATTTGACAAGAGAATATATAAGAAATTATATACAATACATAAATATATAATTATATGACTATATATATATATATATATATATATATATTAAAATTTTGCAAAAGCAATCTATGCTTTTACAGATTTTCACTCTTACACCCAGAGAAACAAATTAAAAATCCTGATTGGAAAAAACATAATAATTATAAAACAACAGAGTCCACACCCAGTAAATAAGTGTGATCGGGTCAATGAAAGAAGTCAGATGGAAGCTAATCACCAATTCATGGATGAGGAACCAGATTGAGAGAGCGCAGGTTACCGGGAAGGATGGACATAAGGGAATGGCGTGTGTGAAGGCACCAGGGCCCATTTTCACAAGGGAGGGTGAAGAAGCTGAGTTTAGACCGGCTCCTGGTTTGGGTCTGGAAAACATGGCTATGGTTAATAAACAAGCTGGTGGAGGTGCTTCCCCCCCACCTTGGCTGTATGGAAATATAACTGATATTTAATGCTGTGGAAATTTAAAGTATCCAACATGTTGATTTGATACTTATTTTGCAAAATGATTGCCACTGTCACATTAGCTAAAACCTTCATCATGTCATGCAATTATAGTTCTTTCTTGTGATGAAAACATTTAAGATCTACTCTCTTGCCCTAACCGGTTTGGCTCAGTGGATAGAGCATCGGCCTGCAGACTGAAGGGTCCCAGGTTCTATTCAAGTCAGGGGCATGTACCTTGGTTGTGGGCACGTCCCCAGTGGGGGGTGTGTAGGAGGCAGCTGATCGATGTTTCTCTCTCATCGATGTTTCTAACTCTCTATCTCTCTCCCTTCCTTTCTGTAAAACTTCAATAAAAAAAAAAAATATATATATATATATATATATATATATATATATATTAAAAAGGTCTACTCTCTTAGCAACTTTCTAGGATATAATACTCTGATGCAGGCCCTTGAGTGCATCAAACTGAACCGTAGGGTTCCTGAAAGGTGACATGATAAAGTAAAACATGGTACTGAGGAAGGTCTAGTCCAAAAGCCACCTATAAGATGAACTGATGAGAATCTACACGCTGAGAAGGTAGAAGAGGGAAAGAAAATTGGCCCCCACGAAGGTGGCAGAAATGAAAAGTGGGGCATTTGGCTTGGAGAACGGCTGATGAATTGTGCTTACGCCACAGCGAAGAAACACAAATGTAAAATGCATGACCGCGGATACACCCGAGCATCTACGTGTGGCATGTCACGGTGGACAGTGGATGGAAACGGGCTCTGACAAGGAGTTTCTATTTGACGTGTTCAGGAGAGGGAAGCAATTTTCCAAATGTTTCCTTGGCTTTGACAGTGGGGTTTCCAGGCTGAGAAGCTGTACAGGCCACTCAAGAGAGAGTACAAGAGAAGAGTGAGAGGTTAGAAAGAAGTGACTTTAACTCCAAACCCTCTAATTTCATCAAAACTCCAAAACTAGATGGATATTCCACAGCTGTGGCAACAGTTACGATAGACACATTGCTTGGCTACTTCCAAAAATCAATTACTTCCTCCTCATACAGCTTCCGGCTTTTATAGGTGCCTCCATCCAACAATGGCTGATCATGCCAGCTCTCAGTGAAAGTCTCTGTGATCTCGATCTTATTTCTATCAGCTCCAGCTGGCTTTCTCTTTTACTTCTGAGATAATAGGTGTGACTTGCTGTAGAGACTGATGATAACATACCTGTTATTCTGGAAATGGCTACACTGAAAATTGGGTTCCACTCCGTACTTAACAACGAAATGTATTCCCGAGTTTCAAAAACCAGATACAGGAAAATACATACAGGAGACAGTATGTTTTACAATCCAGGGCGGGTTTTTCTCTAGGTAGTGACAACTAATTTAGAAGAGAACTGATAGGCCCGCCTCTTCCATTTTAAAGGGACTCCATTAAGCGTGATGGCTTCCAAATTGTGTCCTCCTTTCAAAACATATTTTTCTTTTTAAATGGGCATTTAAGGTGAAAAATATGGCACTTCTCCCAAAATGGTGTGGAAACAAATGGTTCTCAGGTCTCTATTCTTCAACTCAGGCCAAACTTCTCCAAGGCCAGCCATCTGCATGCAGGCAGGAGGTGTTGGGCAGGAAGGGGTGTGCATGTGACTGTCCCGGGGGCCCTTTCATTTGTCTGTGGGGCTTCTTTTTCTCAAGCAGCGGGGGGAGGCCCAGAAGCCCAGCCAGGCCTGCTGCAGTGTTTGCATGCCCGCTCCTAGCCTTCTTTCCATCCTCCTGCTGGTTTAAAAGAAAGGATGTGGCAGAGGACACATGCAGATGGTGGCAACCTTCTTGGGGCCCTTTCTCAACACCACTGCTTTCTCTACAGTGTCGCCTGGTCCCTTGTTCGTTTGAGAGGCTGAGATTTTAGCACTTTTAAAGGGAAACATACGTGAGAAATCTCCTAGGTGTTAAACTTTAGAGTGGCTTCAACCCAAAATATGACAAAATGAGATTAAAACACAGAAAGTCAAGTAATATTAAGAAAAAGATCCAACAAAAAAATATCATACATATGCATTTATACCATAGTCTTTCTATTTAAACCAAATGTTATTTAACCAGTTTTTATTGGCATCTAGTACAGGTGCCAAGGGGGGAGGGTCGGTAGAATCAGAGATCTAAAAAAATTTTAAGTCATTTCAAATAAACTATAGTTCTCAGAGCAATGCATCTAACAAAAATCTTTCAAAAATATCATTATAACATATCCCATTATGTTGAGAAGCAAAACAGAAAATCTATTCGTGAACATATGACTTAATGTCCTCACATTTACGATGTTCAAACACCCAAGACCAAATTCCAAATAAAATTTCCTGACTGCCTTTTCTTCATATCAAAAGGAACCTCTTTTCCTTTGACTTGACAGACAGGTAGCAGCTGTACCTTCTCCAGAGATGTTACATGCAGTCTTTCCAATGTGACGGTATTATAACCTACAAAATTTTTAGCATCATCCCGTAATCATAAAAGATATAAAATATATCTTTATAAATCACAAGAGACTTAGTGAGCCAGCAGTTATGCCACAACTGCTTCAGAGGGTTAGTTAGTGCATTCCCCTCCCCGATTTGCAGAGGAATAAAGACATCAACTTTCGACTCTGACATTCCACATGAAGCTAAAAGCTTCAACAGACAAAGAAGCAAAAACACTGTACTGCAATTTGAAAAAAAAATAGAGCAGATTCATATTTCACATCTATCAGAATTAAGTGGTTTAACCTAACTATTAGAAATAGAAATGATGGCATATTTAAATTATCTCCATTTTCACAGTGCAGATAAAGTAACATCATCATCTACCAACAAATAATTTACGTTAGAACTTGGTTTAACTGCCTCAGATTCTTACCTTGGAGACAGGTAATGTACAAATAAACAAAAAGGTGCCTGGTCAGTATGCTCAGTGGTTAAGCTTCGACCTATGAACCAGGAGGTCATGATTCAAGCCCCGGTCGGGGCACATGCCTGGGTTGTGGGGCTCGATCCCCAGTGTGGGGCGTGCAGGAGGGCAGCCAATCAGTGATTCTCTCTCATCACTGATGTTTCTATAGCTCTCTCCTTCACTTTTCCTCTCTGACATCAATAACAATATTTAAAAACAAAGCAACAAACAGGCGATGGGTAAGTATAAAGTTAATATGCTAACATACTAGGAATACACTGTTCCTTCTGTCTGGGATGGCTTTTCTCCAATGGCCAGTTGGTCAACACATCCTTCAAAATTCTTATCTGATGTCATTTCTTTGAGATGACTTCCCCCAGCGTCTAAGGAAGAAGCCCACCCTCAGTCAGTAGCACCAGCTAACATGCCCATCACAGCGTTCATTCAACACTATGGGCATGATGTACTAGTATTTGTCTAGCTTCCCACCAGCGAGCTTAGAGGGCAGGGACCATATCTTAAGTCTACGTGACCGAGATTGTGTCCAGCTTGTAGTACATCCGCAGTAAAATGTTTGGTGAAGAAAACCTGAATGAGTGAATGAAAATAGGGTTCCCTGTCTTGGAAATAATGTGGGATTGAGAACAGAAGAGCTCACAGGAGTTTTCTTTTCCTTATTTTGCAAGAGGCATAGCTGAATCCCCGATGAAATGATTGTCCCTAGAATCAGGCAGAGCCAAGCTGGAAGATAACTCTAGCTTCCTGGCTCTGGCCCATGTATCTTTGTAGTTAGACACAACTGAAGATACAGACCAAAGGTTCAGGGTCTGAGTTCATCTGGGCATGAGAGACACCAGGCAAATCCTAGGTGCTGGGTCAAGGAAAGAGAAGGACTCGACTTAAGAGAAAGTGGGCATCAGCCTGTCCTAGGCTGGGAACAGGTGCTGAGTTACACTGGGGGATGGTAAGTCCAATGGACCGAAGAGGAGAGAGCAAGCTGACAGTGATGGGAAAACTGAGTATACAGTTTGCTGTTACGTTGAAGCATTATGGTGTGTGTGTGTGTGCCTAAGACCATCCTGCATATCAGATATTTACGATTCATAACAGTAGCATTACAGTTACGAAGTAGCAACGAAAATAATTTTATGGTTGGGTCACGACATGAGGAACTGTATTTGAAGGGCCAGAGGTTGAGGACCACTGGAGTAGGAAGTAAAGGAGGAAAATGTGTGAGATGCAGACAGAAAAGGAGAACAGAAAACTTGTTTTAAATATTTTTTCTCATTAACTTTCTAGGGAAGTTTTTCTCAAATTGTGCCCTGAGGGATGCTGCTGTCACTGGGGCAGTAGGTCAGAAATGTAGGGGAATGACATGCAAGGGAGCACAATGAAGATGCTTGCTTTCCTGCAAGTCATGCCCCAGCCTTTACTAGGCTAACCTGTGTCAGGAACCTCAAAGAAGGAGCCACGGGGAAAATTGGTTCCTAACCCTAACTGTTAAGATTGGGGGGGGGGGAACACTAGAGTTCCAAGGATTTGAAAACTGAAGCAGCATTCATTTTTTAACCCAAATTGTATTTTTAAGCCATGTATCAACTTGAAATAGGATTTCCATCTTCAAATTTGCCCAATTCGGACTCAGATACGGGAAGCATTTGTAGGGCCCTTGTACATCTCACCTGTTCATAATGCCACCTCCCACGATTACTATAAAACCTGGCTACTCCATAGACCTTTGACCCCAAAAATGTTTGCTGGCTGAATGTTCTCTCGAATGTGTCTATCTCAAAGGTAACTTGATCGTTAGGGAATGATTTTAGGCTGGGATGTTTTCTCCAATCTTTCCTTTTTCTCACTTTCTCATATTCTCCTGCCCAATAAAACATTTTTTAAAACTATCATTGGGAATTTTGCTATGTATGCTTAAAATTTCTGCTTCAGAATGCGGATTAGAAACCGAAGACTCATCTTAAATGTAAGATAATTTTTTGTAACACCTTCTGCATTTTTTATTAATCAGGACTGTTATTGGGCTGTGGCCATCTAAGTTAAACATGTTTATTACAGGTGATAGACATATGTGTATGGAGAGGGAGAGAGAGAGAGGAAAGGAAGGAGCAGGAAGGGAGGAGGGGGGAGAGGAGGAGGAGGACGAGGAGGAGGAGGAGAGCAGGATTTAAGGGGAAAAAGAAGAGAGAAGGGAAAGAGACAGGAAAAGAGGAAGCGCTCTTGGCTAAAGTACATCAACGCACATCAAATGCTCCTTCCTCCTCTCCCCTCACCTACTTTTTTATTTACAGAGTGTACCATGCACAATGAGCTTTTACTGGTAACTGTGTTAAACCCCACCTGTCTGCCCCCTGAACCCCGCTGTCCGGGGCTGTGGCCAGCCTGCGAGTGGCCCCGTGCTCTGAGGGACGCTGTCATTCAGGCCGGCAGCAGTGATTCACTCCAGGAGGCAAAAATGACTCAATTGTTGGGTTTATTGACTCCAGGGAGCATAGCTAGTCTATCATTACGACGGAGTGCAAACACCCTGAGCTCTGTTTTGGCCCCTTAAAATTACTATTTGCTGTGAAGGATTGGCAAAGCAATTCTTAAAATGATGGGGCGAGAGTCAGGCGAGTGCCATTATGGGCTTTCCTTCCATTTCAGCAGGAGCGCGCAGGACGGCCTCGGCGGAGCCTGACCCACTTCTTTAACCTCTTGTTCCCTTTGCTGCCTTCACTGGCCCTGTAGGCCCGAGGGGAGCCAAGAACCTCACGACCGACCAAATTATGGTTCTGCTTTTGTGGGTCACCTCTCCTTGGGTGGAAATTAAACCCCAATAGAAATTAAGTCTCAGGTCCACACAGAATCCAGGAGGAGGAGGAACGCCCCAAACCAAATGCCCCACCACAGTCCCGCAAAGACCACAGCAGCCAGGGAGAGGTCAGCTAAATGATACACCGGAGGAACTATTTGAAACACCAAATCAATCTAATTAAGTAAGTTACAAAATTATCTCCCCGTCTCTTACCCACTCCCCTCGGTTCATACCCAGGACGTACTGATGCTGCATAATTGCGCTCAGGATGCTCAGCTCCGAGCTGTAATGAGCTGCCTGTGCACAAAGGCAGCGAGAGCCGTCTCCCCGCAGAGTGATCTTCTCAATTATTTATACTTGTAACACTTTCACATAATGGCAGTTTTAAAATCAAACAAACAAAGCAAACCGCACAATAAAGGAAGGAAACAAGAAGGTGTGGGGACCTTCCCCTCTCCGTTTTGGACTCCGGGAGAGAGAGCAGGCCGTGGAGTGTCAGCCAGACTCCATGGATGGAGACGTCTCCGGGGCCTCGCCGCCCCATGACATCAGAGCTTCGCCAGGGCCACCTTGGTGAGGGATCCAACCAGCTCCATACCTGCCTTGCTTTACTCTGTTGGACCCAACTGTATAAAGGGAGGGAAACGTTATTTTTCCCTTTTACAAGTTTGCCTTTGAAAATTCCTAACTAGATGACTTGGCCCCATCCTACTTAAAAAAAAAAAAAAAAAAAAGTGCTAAGCTGTCAAAATGATGTCAGTGGAAACAGACAGTGGCCATGTGTGGCCCAGTTGTCCCCCAGGCTGGGGAGGGGCTGCCATTGTCGGAGGGACTTGTTCCCCCTGTCCACACCTGCCTCTGCTCCATCACTACCACCTTAGATACAAAAGGGGGAGCAGTGCTTTGCAGCTGCACTATGTGGGGACGGACAAATAACACCAAGGGCGTGTGTGACAGAAAGGCAACGCTCTATCACTGTCTCTAATGTTTAACACTGGAATCTGCTGCGGGCACCGTGTGCTACAACCGCCGGCTCCGGCCTGCTCTGTGGCCTGCTCAGAGTAGATGCTCCATAAATGCTACCTCGGCGGCTGTTCCTAGTTCATCAATCCACAGATGTGGCTGAGGAGCTTATATTTTAAGAAATTTAAAGTGAACTTTACACCATATACACATTGAGACCTGCATGGAATCAATACTTCGTTTCAGATTCTCTATTAAAAAGCACAGGTTCCGGCCTTTAGAAAGTAGTTACTCACTTTACTGAGAGTTATTCTCCATTAAGTACGTCACCTACCTGCCACTCATAAATCTGTGACTGACGACATTGATTCACGATGCCAGGGAAACACTGCTTTTATATCCCCTACTAGCCATTTCCAAATAACAAATGTTAAGCAACTATCTCTTTAAATTCCTGCGGGGGAAGATTATAAAGACACAGTAAAAGAATAATAGAAACCTCAAAATTTGTCTCTTACAATATGCCTGCAGGCACTCACATTAAATTTACACACACTTGTTTTTCATAAATGTACCTTGTGACTGGAGACATCCCTTGACTTGTGACTTGGTTAAAGAAAACAACACACAAACCCTTAACAAGATTCTCCCCTCCTCCCCCTGCAGCCCACGCCACCCCTCTCTCCCCACCCCACCCCAAGCACACAGGTACTATTATGAAAGGTCAGAAGGAAAAAAAACATCCATGCTGCAAGGAAACCAGGCCATGACCCATAACCCACTGCGGACAGACTGTGGGTGGGGTCATTGGAGTGAAGAAGTTGGGAGTAAGATGGGATCCACCGTCTTTTTTTACACCCCGCCACCCCCACACGAATCGAATGAACCAAATATCATATTGTGGCCACCTGCTGATTCTTAAAGCTCTTCTTAGCCATCTAGAGCTAGGAATGGAGCCCGTTTTGCTAGCTCCTCCCTTTCTTCCTGCCACTCTCACTTCCAAGATCAAAGGGCTTGGTGCTGTGATGGGAGCTGAGGGATTGTGGACCCAGTATAAGGCCACACCCTGCTACTTGGCCTCCCAGCAGCCCTTGCTGCCTTCAATACAAAAAAAAAAAAAAAAAAAAGATCTTTCTAAGTGTGTGCATGTGTGGTTACAGATTCGACAAAGGAGGGAGGAGACAGCCCATGGTGGTAAGGAGATTAAAAACACATCCTTGCTGTTGGCAAGGAGAAATGGGAATGAACTTGGATGTATTGCAGAGATGGCCTGCGATGCGCATAACATATTTTTCGAACACGCTGGGGCAATGACTAGGGTGTGATTAATCATTATGGGAAAGAACTGCTCCACATTAAGGTCTAGCAGAGAGTCGGCTGGTTCCTGTCTTTTCAAATAGGGGCCAGTGCTGAGGGGCCATCGCGGATTCTGTGCATGGGCTCCAGTTCCCTGAAAAAACGCTCCCTCCAGCAGTCAAAACTGACTTAAAGGTCAGTAGATTACGGGTGGAAGTGAGTTGGTTTGGAGAGTAAAACCAAAAGCTGACTGGGGCTGAGAAGATGTGCCTTTGGCTCCTGTGAGGGTCCAGGGATGGGAACAGAAGTTGCTGTCCGTGGCTTGAGGGCAGTAATAGTATACGGCCCTCAATTCCCAGATGTGGCAGATTCGCAAGAAACCTTAACCTCTATTTTTTTCCCAGCTTTCCTCAACCACAGCAACAGACTCATTCTTAGCAGACCAGTCAATTAACCAAGCATTTAAAAAAAAACCCACAAATCTATAGCAACAGCTTTGCAGGACACAGAGAATCGTCGTCGTGACGAGTTGCAAAATAAGCTGAAACAGACTCCGGTTGATGCGATTCATTTTAAAAATCATCAGAAGAAATGATTCTTTCTGTGGAGCACCCCGTGCGTTTGCTTTCATGTTTCAGTTCCCAGCGACCTGGCCTTCAGCTTCCCCTGACTGGTGGCAGATCTGATAAGGGCTGGCACAGCTATGCCAAACCTGGTTTACAATTTGTTTTGCAACTTCCCTTCCCAGATACACATAATCCAAGTACGACTTAAAAAAAAAAAGAAAGAAAGAAAAAGCTGTGTTTACTTGTCCTGGGTGTAAGGATTTTTTTTTGTTGTTCTTAATGTTCCCTCAGGATGCTGGCTTGCAACCTGGAAGAAGCTTGGATTTCGGCTCCGGTCTCCAAGGTATTCTACTGTTCGGCGGGGCCATGTGCTGGGAGGGAAGCTCTCTACCTTGCTGATTTAATTAATGGGATTCCTTTCATTATTATGGGGATTTAGTTTCTTCTTGCCTCTCAGTGTTTGGAAACACTGATTTATGTTTTATATTTTGAAGGAAAATTTATTGTTCTTTGACAGCTGAGGCTCAGCAAATCCCTGGCACTGAAGGGACCCCAGGGAGGTGTCGCTGCTGCCCTGCCCACCTGTATGCTGTCATCTCCAGAGCCCGCTCCAGAAGTGAGAAGAACCATCAGCTGTGCAAGGCCGTCCCACACCTCTTTCCTCTGATAATTGCGCAGCAGGGGCTGGCCCGTTCCCGTTTATAAATGGTGGTATTTGCAGGGGGATCGGTAACTGCGAATCAGCCATGCAGCTGAGTGAAGCAAACTGTCCATAAGTCTTTGGACTGGATTTCATCTCTTGACTTAAATGGAGCTCACTGAATTACATGGTAGACTGGGCTGAACCCAAATCAGGACACATTTTCTAAATATGAGTACACTTACCAGTATACGGTCAATAAAAATGTTTGAAATTAGTTCTATAGAAAATTTGGCAGGGATGGTTTCATGATGCTACTGGATTATCATTCAAACTTCAGAGTCCAACAAATTCTGACTTGGAGAAAAAGTAAGAAACTTTTAACAAAAACTCTAGAAGACTTGTAAGCACATTTATATTTTGTGTGAAAATTTTCAGGTATCAGTTAAATCCAATAATTCGATTATAATCAACGCCTCCCCTTCTCAGCGGGCGTCATAATTCACCTCCATTCATCTTACTATAATTAACGTTTATGGAGCGAGGCCACAAACTGAGTGTGCATATGTCTCTTCTGACTTGATTCTCACAAAAACCTTCCCAAGTAGGTAAGAGGATCAGCTTTCCCATTTGATGGCTAGGGAAGCTGAGACTTAGCATATCCAATGCTACGCCTAAGGTCACGCTGTTCAAGAGTGGCAAGGAGGGCCTGAGACCTGACTTACTGTGTTCCATGTGAGTATGGAGAACGGGCTCTGCTTTTGCAGAGCACATCCATGACAGCGACCAGAAGGAGTCACGGGCTGAACTGCCTTCCCAGGTCTCCAAGTGGAACGCCCAGTCCCCAGGACTTCAGAATGTAACCGCATTTGAAGATTAGATCTTAAAAGAGGTAAGTTAAAATGAAGCTATTAAAGTAAAGCCCTAAGGCAATACGGCTGGTGTCCTTCTGGGAAGAGGAAGAGGCCGGGGGAACGCAGGCCCACAGCAGAGAGGGCACGGAGCAGGCAGCCACAGGCAATCCAAGGACAGGGACCTCCGAGGAGACCAAACCTGCCCACCCTTTGATCTGACACTTCCAGGTTCCATAACCACTAGAAAATTATTTTCTATTGTTTAAGCCATCCAGTCTGTGGTATTTTGTTACAACAGCCCCAGCAAACGACTGCGGAAGGTAACACAGAAACAGGAGCCAGAGGAAAAGCAGAAGCCAAACCTTAGATTCGAAAAGATAGTTACCTCCTCTCCCTGACCTCTGGGGACACCCCACCCTTGGTGGCGTTGGTTCCTGCCAACCTGGCACACACAGTGTCTAGCCTTTATTTTCCAGAAAAAGTGAGCGTAAGTTCTAGAGTGGCAAATAGGACTGCTAAGGCGACAGGGACAGAATTAGGAGAAGGAAGCCGGTCTATGTGTGAGAACGGCAGTGTTACTCAGAGAAGGGACAAGGGAGAGGGCTGCTGAAACAGGTGGAGATAGTGTTTAGTTATTTGGAGGATCTGCCTGAACATAAGCTACACACACACACACACACACACACACACACAGGAGCGCCTGCACACAGTTGGGGACTAAGACATTAGGAATATTTAGGGTTGCTCTTACTGTCTGAAGAGAGGTATGCAGCTGGACCATCTCCTGGGAACCAGGGGACATCTTGATAACACTCTGATTACAAACTCGCTTGTTTCTAAGAGACCCTTATCTGATATTTCCCAGTGATGCAGGAAAATGGAGCCAATTTTTAGCTACAACTTATAAAACAGAGACTTGGAAATGACTCTATTTATAGATCAAAACATTTCACGTATTTAGATTCATAAGCCAATAGGTTCTAAGGAAGAATAAAGAATGAATATAGCCATAGCTGGTGTAACCCAGATGGTTAGAGCATTGCCCCGTACACTTAAGGGCCTCAGGTTCGATTCCTGTTCAAAGAACATATCCAGGATGAGGGATCCATCCCCAGTTGGGGCATGTATGGGAGGCAACTAATAGATGCTTTCACATCAGTGTTTCTCTCTCTCTCCCTCTCCCTTCACCTATCTCTGAAATCAATCAATAAAAAAAGGAGTATAGAAAGTACATGCATGTAATACTATAGTGGTTAGCATATTCAGAATATTCAAAATCAAGAGATATAAGTATGGAAACATGGTCTGACCGGTGGAGACAAACATAAATTAAAACAAGCCTCACTCTGAACCTGGTTCAACATGTCCAAACCAATTTTCTCATTCATCCGTTGTGCAGGGTTATATGAGAGTTGTACTTTCAAAATCTGAATTTTCATTCAGACTACCAGGGTCCCCAAATTCAGATCACGACTCTACCTTAGAAATTCAGACTTCTTAAATTTTTCCACAAAAGAAATTCTCGGTAGATTTTTGCTTTCAACCACCTTGTAGGGAAATACCTGGGTAAAATGTTACCTGGGGCCACCAACACATCATCGCCCTGAAAATAACCTAAAAGGGTTTTGGGTCAATGAAATAAGGGAGCAAGAAAGACCTGAAGAAAATTAACAGAATGCTGAGAAGTGCATGCCACAGCCTTGGCTAAGCATACCAGGGAGGGTTCCAGAATGGAAGCCTCTCCTCACCGTCTCACCTCCATCACTGACAATGAAGCCCGTTCCCATTCCCATTATCCATCACGTGGTACTTTCTCCCTTCAGTTTCCTGATTTTCCTGCTTTACCTCCTTTCTCTTATTGCCAGTCTCTGATGATGTGGAGAAATTCTAAAATATACAATTCTTGATCCTCTTGAACAAATCAATGTCTGCTGCCCACTTGGCAATGCTCTGAGAGCCTTAGGCAAGGCACACAAAAGAAGGTGTGTGAGAGGCCACATTTGCCAAGTAGAAGGAAAAAAAAAGCATTCAATTTGGGATTAATTTCATGCCCTACGAATCTCCTGATTTAATTGGAGAAACAAGACATACACCTATCAACCAATCTGTTAAGTTTTATTTAATGAGAAAAACAGCACAGCTTAATAGAAAGCATAGGATTGAGAAGCCTGGGCTCAAATCCTGGCTATATCAATTACTGTGTGGTTTTGGACACGTTCTTTTTTTTTTTTTAAATATATTTTTTATTGATTTCAAGGAGGAATGGGGGAGGGAGGGAGGGAGAGAGGGAGGGAGGGAGGGAGATGAGAGAGAGAGAGAGAGAGAGGGATGGAAACATTAATGATGAGACAGAATCATTGATCAGCTGCCTCCTGCATGCTCCGCAGTGGGGATCAAGCCTGCACCTGGGGAATGTGTCTGGACCAGGAATTAAACCATGACCTCCTGGTTCATCGGTCGATGCTCAAGCACTGAGCCACACTAGCCGAGCTAGGCAAGTTCTTTAACCTTCTGTACTTCATATCCTCAGCTGTAGAATGAAAATTACATGACCTACTTCTAAGAGTTGCCCTAAAGATGAAATGTGAAGGCCAATATGTACTGTAAAAGCATCAGAACATCATCTGAGAATTACAAGGAAATACATGAAATCATCCTATCTAATAAAAGAGTAATATGCAAATTAGGCATCACTCTGTCACAAAGATGGCCATCCCCATGGCCACAAGATGGCCTCCCCCATGGCCACAAGATGGTGGTGCCCATAGCTACATCTAATCTAATAAAAGAGTAATATGCAAATTAACCATCACTCCAAGACAAAGATGGCAGCAGCTGGGACAAGACGCTTGTGTCGTCGCCATGGTGATGACACAGGCATTCTGCCCCAGCCCACTGGAAGAGGGCTCTGGGCCTGCTTGATTGCTGCTGCCTCTGGGGTGCAGGGACCCCTGCAGCTGGGTCTCCGCACTTTGGACCCCAGCAGCTGGGGCCACTGGGGTCCAAAGAGCAGAGACCCAGCCTGTAGGGCACCCGGCACCCCAGCAGCTCCGAGCCCTGTGGCTGTGAAGGTGCTGGTGCCACTGGAGTCTGAGGAGCAGAGACACAGCCCACAGGGGGCCCAGCACCCAGCAGCCCCAAGCCCAGCCTCAGCGCTGGGGTTGAAGGAGCAGAGACACAAACCTTCAAGTGGGCCTGGCACCCAGCAGCCCCAAGACCCAGAGCTGCGGAGGTGCTGGGGCCACTGGGGCCACTGGGGCTACAGCAGAGACACAAATCTGCTAGGAAACCTGTGGAAAGGGAGATAAACTATCATAACATTATCTCCCTTTCCACAAGATGAGAAAACTGATCCTGATTTATTTAGTGATATGGCCTACATCTTTCTACAAGCACAGCGTATGTTATGACCACTCCCAGGAAGGTCTGCTCAGGATAATGTCTGCAGGGAATAACACTACTGTGGCAAATCATCTAAGAAAGGAAACAAGCTTTTGCTGGGTTTATTCTGAAGGTCAGAGAACATGCCACCCCAACATATGCTGTGTTGTTATATTGATGATCTTGAGCTGCAGATGCTTGAAAACAGCAAATGCAAGGAGAGGCTTTCACTAAAGTCTCCCGATCTGCCTAAAATTGGACTCCCACAAAAGTTTCCCTTGATGGGAAAAGTGTCATCAGCCAGTGAAGACTGAGTCCTGTCACAGGAGACTACAAGTTGACATCACACCCAAACTTTGTTACAAACTATCTCCCCCACCCCCATTCATCTTTCCTAAAACTCATGTACTCTCCTCGAAGAGGCCTAGATATCCCGTCCCCTTTCCCTGGGAAGAAGGTATTTAAATCTGGATTCTAAGCCACCTTGGGAAGTTATTCATTTTTCCCTGGGATCTCCCACATATACACGAGGCACACATGTTAATGAACTTTTGTTTTTCTCTTGGTAATCTGTCTTTCATTACAAGGGCCTCTGCTAAGAACTCAGAAGGGTAGAAGAACACTATTTTTCCTCCTCCATAATTCTATCTTGGGAAATCAAGTCCCAGGCTGAATAGTGAGTTTGGCTCAAGTGCCAAGCAGTCCTGGCTGAGGGGAGAAAAGCTACTAGGGGGCAATCAACAATACTGGCATCAAAGTAGGACAGAGGGCACAAACATGGTTGCTGGTGGGAGTTTAAAGTGGTTCAACATTTTTGGAGGAGGATTTTGCAAAATCGATAGAAATGTTTAAGGTACATCCAAGAGTCTTCTTCTAGGAATCTCATCTGCTGAGATAAAGCACCAGTGCATAAGCCCTGGTCAGAACCCAGGATGCTACTGTAGGCTCTCCTTCCACAATAGGAAAATCTGCTAACAACCTCCATTTTTAAGACAAGGTGGCATCTATACTAATAAAAGGGTAATATGCTAATTAGACTGAACATCTTCCAGACAACCTTCTGGACATCCTTCTGGACAAAGCCATGGTGGCAGGGCTGAGGCAGAGGCAGTTACAAGTTATCTGGCAGGCAGAGAGTAGTTAGAAGGATCAGGCCGGCAGGGGAGAGCAGTTAGGGGGATCAGGCCAGCAGGCAGGTGAGTGGTTAGGAGCCAGCAGTCCCGAGGGTTCCCTGATTGGAGAGGGTGCAGACCAGGCTGAGGGACCCCCCCTGAGTACACAAATATTTGTGCACCGGGCCCCTAGTCCTATCTAATAAAAGAGTAATATGCAAATTGACCATCACAAGATGGCTTCCTCTATGTGGTCCAAGATGGCTGCTCCCATGTGGTCAGAGATGGCTGCCAAAGGATGGCCAGCAAGGGAGGGCAGTTGGCGGGGGACCCAGGCCTGCAGAGGAGGGCATCTGGGAGAGACCCAGGCCTGCAGGGGAGGACAGTTGGGGGGGGACCAGCTTGGCAGGGGGAGGGCAGTTCGGGGCAATCAGGCTGGCATAGGAGCAGTTAAGCATTGGTCAGGCTGGCAGAGGAGTGGTTAGGGGCAATTGGCAGGTGAGAGGTCAGGAGCCAGCAGTCCTGGATTGTGAAAGGGATATCCAACTGCCAGTGGGATCTGGCCTAAACGGGCGGTTGGACATCCCTCAAGGGGTCCCAGATTGGAAAAGGTGCAGGTTGGGCTGAGGGACACCACCCCCAGCCCCCACTCCCACTCTGTGCATGCATTTCGTGCACCGGGCTTTTAGTTCTAAAATAAACTTCTAACATTTACAATTCTCCAGATACTGCGAGGCACACACAGATGAAGAAGATTCAGTCTTGCTCTCAGAAAGCCTGACATTGAGCGTAAAGAGATGACCACACTACCAGATGAAAGAGGCTGCATGGCAGAAGTGGCCCCAGGTGTAGAGAAAGGATGGATACAACGTAAGTGACAGGGAGAAGGGGCAGGGGCCTGTGGGTTCCTTCTTGAAGGATTCTGATTAGTGGAAATGGGAAGGAGCAGGATGCAGAGCATACCAGCAAGAGGAAATGACTTAAGCAAATATACAGAGAAAGCAAATACTTCTAGCTAAAACACTTAGTAGACAAGGCACTAGATTGCCATTAGGAGATACATTTGAATCCTGGTTTGCAATTTCTTAGGTATGCGTCCTATCTGATTCACCATTTCTCATCTGTATAATGGAGAAGATATACATCAAAAATTTATTGTAAACACTAAATATTTAGCCAAACAGCTGACATATTTGAAACAAAATATACTTAGATAGAGTGATTAGAAAAATCCCCAACATCAACAAAACAATTCTAATTCGTTTCTAGATTATGGGTACAGAGGCCCAATCATAACACTCATTTCTGATATCACTTAAATATTGGAGAATGCTCTTCCAAATTTATCTGTGTTATCACTACAATTAGTCATGATGTACCGCCATTAGAGTGTCAATGGAAAAAAGTAATCAGTGAAACAAGTTGAATTTTGGGCTATTTTGTTAGGAGTTATCTTTCAGGGTGCTACATGCACAGATAGGCACAAACACAATAGGTGGAGACCTTTGTTCAAAGCTCACAAATTGCTCATCTAAATATTTAAGCACAGAGGATTAAATACTTACTTCACAGTTCCTTGAAGTCAAGGACAATGGAAGATAAAATATCTACTGTTTGGAGCATGAGTATTAAAACTGGACTAAGAAAAAGGGGAAATACAGGCTGGAGATTAAGATTCCAGCAACACTTAGCAACCTACACATCTCTTCTGTAGCCACCTTTTCCTAATTCTCAGAAATCTTAGGATGGTGAGGGTGAGACTGATGCAGAACCTGTTTTGCTGACTAATAACAACAGGTTTGCTGACGCTCCCTTTAGTTTGAGCACGTGGGGGATGGCGGTTCTAAACACGTATCTTATTCTTCATTCTTGCCAAGTGAAAAAAGCAGAAATACAATCTTGACTTAATTTATTCTTAGAAACACCTGATTTTAAAAATTACATGAATCTCTTAATTTTAAAAAAGGGACACTTCAGCCCTGGCCAGTTTGGCTCAGTGGATGGAGCGTTGACCTGCGGATTCAAGGGTCCCAGGTTCGATTCTGGTCAAGGGCATGTACCTCGGTTGCGGGCACATCCCCAGTAGGAGGTGTGCAGCAGGCAGCTGATCGATGCTTCTCTCTCATCTATGTTTCTAACTCTCTGTTCCTCTCCCTTCCTCTCTGTAAAAAATCAATAAAATATATTTTTAAAAATAAGTAAATAAAAAAGGAAAACTTCTGCAGCAGTCATGTGGAATCATGTTCTAGGTCCTTTAGAATGAAACTGTTCCATGGGACATACATGGTGGAGGTTCAAAATCAACCAACACACAGGACTGGGACGTCACAGAAGAGCCTATTGGGAAAGCACACCGCCAATGCTTCAGAAAAAATAAAACTCTGCTGTTCAGCTGCAACCCTGAAGAGTCAAGTAGAGCGAGTCAATTTTCTATTCGTTAATCAAAAACGGTACGTAAAGTGCTCTGGGACACAGCCCCTGCAGAATAAAACTGGCAAACCACGCACAGTAAACTGGCCATGGGGTGTGTGCCCTGATGAGAGGCTGTCACCAAGAGATGTCTGGTAGCGTCTGTGAAATATGTAGTCTGACCAGAAGAACTCTATGTCACCCATGGATTCCATCAGTCACAGGGTCAAGAGGAGTATGTAACACAGAAAGAGAAATGATCAGTTCCCATAGAACATGAGTTCTGTTCAAGAGACAGCCGCTGCCTGTTCTATAAGTCATTAACTTCCTCCCAGACTCAGTTTTCCTGATACTGTGTACTATTTTATGTGGTTTGGAATCATTTCAGGAATTGATTTTCATACCATTTTCAAAGCAAAACACAAATAAGGCTCTTAGTCTCTTACTTTAATGTATAGTGCACAAGGCTGCTTTTGCCTCGTTGCCTTTGTCTTTCTACTCTTGACCTAAAGTGGGAAAAAGTTTGGTTCACCATTTCGGGTTGTTCCCATGGCTCATATTTCAGCACCAATTAGCAATAACTCCACACCCAAAACAGTGTGGAGGCTGATATACAAGTGACCTCCCAGCAATCGTTGAAAAAAAATAAAATTTGAGCGGTCCTGCCAAGAAGAGTACAGTTAGACAGTCAGCACTAAAACAGTAAGAAACAAAGACACAAGTGCTAATTAGGAAGAAGAGGGAAGAGCAGCTTACAGAGAGAAACCAAACAGAGCAAAATGAGAACTAAAAACTGACTTACTTTGCCCTTAAGAGTGAGGGCTTAGCTGTGGGAAATCTCACCCTCGAGGGTCTGGCATGGAGAGCCATTCTCAGACTATCCAAACAGCCCCATGGCCACTGGTGTGGGCTGGTGTGGAAATGAATACACTTCAGTAACATTTCGGCTGAGGAGTATAACTTTCATTGGGCAAAGATGCCTCCATTCACTTAAAGGATTGAGAGCTCTTCCCACGGGACATGGAGCCTATGGAAAGGAATGGGGCGGGGGGAGTGGAAGGGAGGGCCTTGGGTTCAGAGTCAGACACTAAAGGTCTGGACCTGGTCTCATACTTAAGAGCTTTGCAGCCAAGAACAAGTCACCAAACCTTGAAGAGCCTGCATTTCCTAATTTGTAAAAAGTGAGTAATAACTTCAACATTGTTGACGTCACAGGACGGATGTGAGAATCCGACGAGGCAGCATATATAAAAGTGCCCCCAAGGGCTTTAAAATATAAGCCAAGGTGGTAAAGAGGTATTTTATTAAGAAACCAAATGGGCCTGACTGGTTTGTCTCAGTGGATAGAGCGTCGGCCTGCGGACCAAAGGGCCCCGGGTTTGATTCCGGTCAGGGGCGTGTATCTTGGTTGCAGGCACGTCCCCGGTGGGGACTGTGCAGGAGGCGGCTGATTGATGTTTCTCTCTCATCGATGTTTCTTACTCTCTGTTCTTCTCCCTTCCTCTCTGTAAAAAATCAATAAATATATTAAAAAAAAAAAAAAAAGAAAGAAACCAAATGGGCTGGTTTTTTTCACCTCATTCTATAATCCTGAGATCCCTCCTTCTCCTTCTCCTTTTTCTTCTTCTTCAATGTAAAATTTGATGGGAGTTCACTTAAAAGAGCAGAAACAAATGAAAATTCCTGGTAGGACAAATCTCATCTTGTTTCCTTTCTCATTAATATTTTGCCTCAAACTGGGTAAAGTCCCTTTGGAAACCTCAGTTTTTCTTATCATTATAATGGACACAGGGCAACCTTCTGTGTAGTGTTTTAAATGATTTAGGAGAAGGTCTCCTGAAATATAACCAGTAATAAAACCTGAAAACATGAAAGTCCTCTAGAAGTGAACAGCGAAATATCTTACCTCCAAACAATGTTCATTCCCGTGAGTTGCAAGTCTCCTTACCACTAACATGTTCACCATGCTGTTGGCAACAATAGGTGGAAACGAGCTGTACGCACAATACAGCTTGTCCCTTTTCCCGAGGGCGCCGAGGGACTTGTAACGTCCCCTGAATGAAGGCCATTCTATAATAAACCAGGTATGAAGCAGGGAAAGGAGAGCAGTTTGCCAGCAAGCTCGATGTTTTCAGGCTCTGTCCCTTATTTCCTTATTCTTTCTGATAGCATCATCCTGTACTTGGGTTCTTTGGTGGTATATGCTCATTCTGCCAGGAAAAGGTGACTCGGTCCATGCATGGATTTGGTACCGGGCTGACAGAATGCAGGCTGCCGATTGGTTAGTTTATGGCCACCATACCTCCTTTGGGAAAAGCCACGCTCTCCCCAACTCCACTCCCCATGACTCAAGCTGTGCAGTGTTCTCCAAAGCATTAACTCAGCGCTGTATTGACGGCTCTGAATGTGCGTTCACACAGTACTACCCCTGGCATAAACAGGTAGATCACCACTAGCTGAGATTCTTTAGTAGGACCAAGGGGCATCTTGATATACATCTTGTGCTCTGGGGGGTGGGGAGAGAGAGAGGAGGGAGGGAGGGAGGGAGAGGGAAAATGTAAGGAGCAAAGAGGGCAAAACACAAATAAAACTGGGAGCCAAAGCCCTCCTTGGCTGAGTGCTGCCAGTTTCCTCCAGCATATGAAAATCCGTATCCCACATTCCCTGCCATAAATGCACTGGTTTTGTTCACCTCCACACACTCAAAAAAGAAGCACAACACACAGTCCTTTTAAATGGCAACATCGCAAACCATGCCATGTCAACTCCCTCTGTCCCGGTTCGGCCGAAACCTCTGTGGGAAAGGGGGCTGCAGAGAATTCAAGGAAACCTAAGCCATGAGAAAACACTTCTATCCTCTTCCATTACTCAACAATGGGAAAGGAGCATCATTTTCCAGAGAACAAATGCAACACAAGACATGCCCTTTAAGTCCTTGTTAAGATCCTGTGACCTGTGAAGCTACCTGCAATATCAGCAGGAGAAAGCCCTTCCCGTACAAATGCCCATGTTTTATGTGGACTGTATTTGCTAATCATTACTTCATAAGCAAGAGTAGATGTACAGTGGGGCTATAAATAATGGCGGGAATGTAGAAGTGAATTGATCTGTCTGGCTATCTAGTAATACTCCTGGCACAAGACCAGTCTTGAATGGCTGCCAGCTACCACGGAGCCAGCCAGTGATTTGTCTGGGGGTCCTGCCCTGTCAGGCAGAAAACAGCCTTAAAGCTGAACTCCCACCACTGTGCGCGCTGCCTAGATCATGGCCGGCAGCGTTTCCCACAGAGTCCCCTTTCAGCAAATGGGCCCAAAAATGACTTTAAAAAAACGGTCAGAAAGGAAAGCAAAGAAAACAATAGGACCGAAGCAAATTGGAAAAAAATTAATAAACTCCTTCATAATCCAAGCTGGAGATCATGAGAGAAAAATATGAAAATACACATCTCAAGTCAACCTGTGACGTGAGAACTGGGGTGTGGTCCCAGAGGTGACTGTAGTGAACCCCATAGATTTGCCACAAGCCTTAATCCATCTGGTGCATCAAATTTGACCACAACAAATTTGACTAACTGTGGACCTGGGGGTGCAGAGCTGTTGGGGCCTTGCTATGGAAGAAGCTCCTGCACAATTCTGGACGTTCAAGCAATGAGGCTCAAAGAATAGAACCAGCTCATCCCAAATGGATGAGCTTTCCTGATAAAGAGGTGGGATGGCTCAGGAGCAAGTCTGACAAGCAGCATGTTCTACAACAACCTCCTCTGCAAATGGAGGTACAGTTGTGAGCTGATCCTCTCCCTACCAGGCTCCTGCCTCAAACCCCACCCTCTTTCTGGAGGAGGTGAGTCTGACCCCAGGCTGGTGACGGGAATCACTCTTCCCTGCATGGACTCGGGAGCTAGCCCCTCCAGCACTCACCTCAGGGCACCTTGCAGGGATGCAGGATGGTGCTCCTATGGCTCAGGCTATAAGAACAGCCCTGGCTCCAAAACAAGGGAGGGAGGGAGTGACGGAGGGAGGGAATAAGGAAGGAAAGGAGGGAGGGAGGGAGGCAAAATAAGAAAAAGGAAAGGAAGAAATACGGGGAAAGGAAAAAGAAGAAAAACCAAAGACAAAATAAAAAGAATGCAAAAAAAGGAGGAAAAAAATGATGAGTTCACTTCCTGCCTCAGCTAGGTGCACCTGATGCCTGGGCTTCAGGCAGGCAGGCGCCCGTGCAAGGTCCTTAGAACAGATAAAGTAACGGAGAGGGCGCTCCTGGAGACAGAGGGGTGACCGTGTGAATCAAGAAGTTGCTAATTATGTAAGGATTGGCAAGTTGGATTTCCTCAAAGTGATGCATGTGTATGGCTCATGGACCACAGAAGGGGGAGGCAGCTGCTTTGTTTGGATATTTTTTCCCCCTTTTTTATTGAATTTCATAAATACCAACCAAATTCAAACAAAACTGATTTAGATTTCACCTCCTCACTTAAAATATATTTTGTCGAGTACAGTCTGTGCAGTAATCCTCTGCTATACTTTAATTTGGTTTTAATTTTATAGGCCCTGTTTTAACTGCATATTTCCAGACCTTTATTTCTCTCACAGCTCTTAGCAAAATGGTAGCTCATAAACACAAGCTCTGCTGTATAGACTTTGCATTTCATCCCAAAGTATTTCCTTTTTTATAGCCGTGGTCTTTCCATCTTAGTGCTGTGAGCGTGGGTCACAAATCTCTCTGCTATTCCAGTGTGTGACATCTTCGCTCGTTTGCCGCTGCTCATTAACAAACAATACTGCTGTGAAATTGGTTTAATGACAAAGTAATAAAATTGCTATTCTGCTCACAGATTGCCTGAGGCACTTTGAGCTCCTACAAGGCTTACTGTGGGTGCCAAGATACATTAAGCTGCTTATTCGTAAAAACTGCATCATCCGTTTTTTCACAGGTTTTTTCCCTTTCCTACCCAGCCCTGCTCCTTTTTATCTTCAAATAAAAAGATATATTTGCTTATGTTCTTCCAGGCTGTCAAATTTTTACTTGCATGCATATTTCTGAAAAATGAAAGTATATTTCATTTCTTTTTTTTTTTTCTTGGAAAGGTCACTCTGTCCCTCCTGCAAGGTTGTCCCTGGACGGAACATCCACCGCCATACAACACTGAAGCAGACTCATTTTCACACATGACGTCAGCGGGAGCCAGGGTTGCTTGAACCTATTTCGGGAGGGCAAGGGAATGAAACTATTTATGGAAAAGTGTTACCTTTTCAAAGAGCAAGATTTGGAGAATCCTTACAACGTCTCTTCTCATATTAACACGGAACATTTTACATGAAAACAACCCACACAACTTGGGTAGCGACGACTCCCATTAATATTTTATGAATAATAAAATATGTCTGCATTAAAGCAAAAAATCTTCAGCAGGCACCTGTTTTCCATAATGAATTACACGTTCTGGGAAAGTAGCCTTTTTCCATGTGTCTACTGCCCATCCAGACCTGAAGATTTACTGCGGCAAGACAATGGGGAAGTAAGCCAATTGCGACTTGACAGGTGGGCAGGACTTGATAATTATGGCCAGACATCTTAACACTGTGCAACTGATGTAAATAAACATCCCCAGCACAGATCAATATTGCTTTCCGACTTTTGCATTTTGAACAACACATGCTAGCAATTTACATCCTTTCTCTCTCCCTGGCTGATTGGAAAGGCTGCATTCATTTAAACACATTGCATGCAGACACACACTCCACATATTTCATTTAAAAGTATTCAATACACCCAACAGCCAGAACTGTACTTTATAATCACATTACAGTCACCTGCTGGTATCTTTCTATTAATTATGTAAACTGATATTTCAAAGACTCCAAAACCCCCCCTGAATCGGCCCTTTGAATACCTGCAATGCCTGCACCATCAGTTAAAGGAAACAAAACCACACTGGCAAAAGACGGAACTGTCAAGAACGTGGGCATCGTTTCCTCCTCTCTGTGCGCCTGGCATTCTTCACGATTTCATGAACTGTAGGTGTTTCCTCTTCTACATGCATCTGACCTCATAAATCTCAGGAACTGGAGATTTTATTACAGCAGCCCAAAGATTTGCAAGGCCTGTCAGTCCTGCCAAGCGGCTGACCCCCCTGAAGATGGCAGCCTGCCGTGGTGGGAGGGGCTGTGATGTGGGGGTGTTTATAAACCAGGGACACAGAAATAAGCGGCATGAGGCAGCAAGGGGGCTGTTTCAAAGAGAGGCTCACAGGGAGCCAGCGGAGAGACTGGACAAAGGTAAGACTGGGCAGAAGGAAAGAAGAATTGAAGGCTCTGAGTGGGAAACAAGGTCAGAGGAAAAAAGAAACCATACACAAATGAGCAGATCATAAAATAATAGCTATACATACACAATTCCTGCTACTCTTCAGACCTTATTAATCCTAGAAAGAAAATATCTGCCATTTCAAGAACTCGGTCTGAATTCACTGGATGTGTTGCTTCTCCTGCAGTATTTTGATGTTAACGCACCTTCTTTACACACACACACACACACACACACACACACACACGAAACCTGAAAGTGAGAGGATAAAGGACAGGCCCAACATATTTTAATATAAGAAAAGATGGGTGACCAGGAGACTCTCTCAGGAATATAATGTTAACTTGATCTCTGAAAATAAAAGTGTCCTCTCTCTTCTTTAAATGTGTTAAGATGATTGTAATAAGTTATTTTTTCTATATTTAGAATCCAGCAATAGATCCTGTCAGCTGTTTGTACCTCAATGTACATGTTTTAAAACTCAGGTATGTGAATTTAAACACTTGATAAATAACATTTGATAAATAACAGAGACTTAGAGAAAGCTACTAATAAAAGTATACTTTTGAAAAAAAATATCTTTAGAGCCAGCTAGAATTTCTGGTTTTCATTACCATTTTGCCATGACACTAACCTCCCTCAAACATGGGAATTTAAAAGCCAGTAAGTACTCAAATTAATGGAGACAGTTCTTTGTCCTTTTTTTGTGTGAATGCCTCTGTAAAATATCTTATCATCAAATGCATTAAAAACCTTATAGAAATAAAAATCATACATAGTAGTGTGAGGAATTATTTGCAGAGAAGATGTTGAAAATTCTTCACCTTCAGTCTCTATGCTACCTGTTAATCAATCATATTCATTAATCTCTTGCTATATGCAGGAAAATGTACAAGGTTCTTCCAAGAATAGAAAGAGAACAAAAGTGTGATGCAACAAACATGAAAACAACAACCACAGTAATGAGAGGAACTTTTTAGAAATCCTACCAAGTGTTATGGTTTTCACAACAATATTCTTAAACAAGGGCATTACTGCAATTTGTCAGATGGGGAAACTGAGACTTCAATTCAGGTTCAAACAGACAGTTAATAGTGAGACAGATACAAACTCAGATCCTTCTTTTTTTAAAAAATATGTATTTCCATTGATTTCAGGCAGGAAGGGAGAGAGAGGGAGAGAGAGAAACATCAATGATGAGAGAGAATCATTGGTTGGCTGCCTCATGCACACTCCACACTGGGGATCGAGCTCACAACCTTGGCATGTGCCCTGACTGGGAATTGAACCATGATTTCCTGGTTCATAGGTTGACACTCAACCACTGAGCAACACTAGCCAGGTTCAGATCCTTCTTGTTCTAAATCTGTCCATTCTACTGCCTGCCCCTTCATAAGGAGTGGCTTATGAAAAAGTACCAATTACTACCTGTGCCCACAAACCAGAAATATCCTGAACTCTTCTAAATGATGCCAAGCAGGTTGTATGTCATCTGTTACCTTAACCTTTTCTATATGTGGATATTCAAATAGATATGATCCTTATCTGAGAAGACTATTTTGAGACGCAATTAAATAATATACATGAAGTACTTAGATACTTTCTAGAGAAAGATATGATGTCAGCGTAGTCAATATTGCCGTGCTTGGCTTAGTCAGAACTAATCTAAAATGGCATCTTCCATCTTTCCACTGTGGGCCAACTCTGTTCTCCAGCGCCAAGGACTGCACCCTTACCCCTGGGAACTCTTAGAAAGTAAGTGGCACTGCTTATAAAGGAGATTTTAAAAAAGTGACTCACAGCTCTTGTCCAAATGATCACAGATTATTCCATGACACACATTAATACTAAAAACAAAGAATAATTAATTTAACCATGTCTGTCTGTCTTCCTCAGTAAACTGGAGATTCCATGAGGACAGGGGTCCTCTTTCATTTGCCAATCTCTCTCTAGCACCTAGCACTATAAATATCTATTGTCTGACAAACTGCCCAAATTGTCCCACCCACGTGAGAAAACCTCTCAAAGACATTTTACTTTAAAGTGTGTCATTCTCATGCAGTGAGTCAAGGGGCGGGAGAGGGGATGGAGGGACCAGGACAGAGGCAGAGATAGCCTTCCCTCAAAAGGCAAGAAACACGAGCCCTGGGGGTGGCAGCTGGCTCTGACCTGTGGGGGAAGGAGTGCATGCTTCCTAGTTCATGCAACTTGCTTCCCGTTTTTCATTTTATTTTCTCTCCTAAGTGCCTGGGGGAGGGGATATGTTTCTGACGATATTGAGAAGGGGATATTGTGTAGGTTTTCGTGGGTATGGCTAGGAACATATATATAATCATAACTTGGAACTTTAGGGAAAATACATTCCGACTTCTGAGAAATGAACGTAATGATTTTGTACCTTTGTGATTTACATTTGATTCTGAACTTAAAGCTCCCTGAGGACAGAGGATCTGTTTTGTGCCAGTCTTGAATACTGTCCTGTTCCTGGTACCATGTGTACTTGGACAAGAGTTGGTGCTCAATAAATGTTCGTCAACAGACTGAATGTGGGGTTTTGAAGGAAACAGCAAGCTGAATCCTCCAATTACGTTTCATGCTGGCTAGTATGAGAGTGAGTCGGGATTTACAAAACTTACCCCTATTGATGACAGAGGTGACATCTCAACAGATTACTGGCTGGAAGGGAGAAGCCAGTTGGGAATTAAAATTTATCTACGGACAACAGACCACAGAAATACATAGAGTTGATTACAGGAGGCATTGTTACATAAAACATTTAGCAATATCCAGAAATGAAAAGAAGCTATCAAGGTACCGAAGAACTCTCAGTGACACTGGGCAATGCCACCCAGGCCAGCAAGGGTCACTAAGTCATGAGGCTGAACGCCAGGCTGATGAGATGCAGACACATATCCTCAATGCCCTGCATTTTATGCATTATCACTCGTTTCCCACTCTCACATCCTCAAGTGCCCAGGTTTTTTATATACCGTGTTCTGCTTTGATTGTAAGGTCATATGCAGCACATTTAAAAGTAGCCCAGCAAAGTCATTCTCAACTTGTTTCTGGAATCATACAAAGAAATTATAAGAAGTTTGCCAAACTATTGAGGTTGTTAAGGAAGAGGAAAGATGTAAAAGTAATCATGGATCAGGTCACTGACTTTCAACATAAATACTTACATACTGTTCATGTATGTTCATCACATATATGTATACCTTTCAATTAGTACTAAGAAGAGTACTAATAGAAAGAACCCTGGCCGGTGTGCTAAGTGGTTAGTGCGTCGGCCTGAGCACCAGAAGGCCTCAGGTTCCAATCCTGGACCTGTTGGGGGCGTGTGCAAGAGGCAACCATTTGATGTGTCTCTCTATATTGATGTTTCTCTCTCTCCTCCTTCTCCTCCTCCTCCCTCCATCTTTTCCACTCTCTCTAAAAGAATCAATGGAAAAAATATTCTCTGGCCCAGCCAGTGTGGCTCAGTGGTTAAGTGTAGACCCCATGAACCAAGAGGTCACCTGTCTGATTCCCAGTCAGAGCAGATGCCCAGGTTTCGAGCTCAAACCCCAGTATGGGGCATGTGGGAGGCAGGTGATCAATGATGCTTCTATCTCTCTATTCCCCTCCCCTCCTCTCTCTCTAAAAATCAATAAAAACATTATTTCTAAAAAAAAAAAAAAATTCCTCTGGTGAGGATTAACAAAAAAAAAACCAACATGGGTATGTTTATTGTAACGTTACAGAGCATGTGAAGTATAAAAGTGAAAGTAGATTCTCCTTTGTAGGTTCTTCTTACCCAGTTTCCACCACTATGAACTAAATTATGTGGTTCCAAGTCTCCTGCTATCCTGCTGGCAATTGTGGGCATCGGAGTTGCAGTAAGTGGTTTCCTTCGCACTCCTGAGTACCCACATTCTTTTCTGTATCGGTTCAGCCAGTTCTTAATGACTATGTTTAAAAACATTTTGAGGAATTTTCCTCTCACTAGTTTTGATAGATTCCCTGACTCTATTCCAATAATGCAAATATAACTCATCTTAGTTAAAGTGATTGTCGCAAAAGACAGTCAAATGATTAAAATTTGTCATCAGGCAAGAGAAGAGAGTAGGAAAAAAACACCTTACCACAGCAAACTCAATATATCACACACAGTTCACCCACTGAAAAATAAAGGCTGTTTGGTTCAGAACAGCACAACCTCGACGGGTGCATTGTATCTGAGACCAGCACTTACTGCAAGAAAGTAAAGAATTTTTGGTATAAAAGGGTTTCTTTCACTAGATATTCAAATCAGAGCACAGCTTTCGTGGTGTAATTTCTGAAACACCCAATGGCATAGAGCGGTTTACTTAAAATAATGCCAGCATGGGCTTTATAGTATAAAACAAAACCAGAAAAATGTTGCTACTTGCTTTCTCGAAGCCACAAAGCCCTTCCCTTTAGTTACACATTTGCAATGACAGTGACAGCTACGAAAGTGCTCCAGAAAAGAGAAAAATGCATTTGGGGTTGGGCCTATGCATCACAGGAGAGAATCAATCTTCCTAATTAACGGCAAATTAGCAATCCCAAAATGAGTGGGCTCAACCTGCCTTTGCTGGCCAAGAGTCATGCTAAGTATAGAGCTTCCTTTAAGTGCCTCTAAATTACATTTACGCCCGTATAAAGTAACGTTCTTTTAATCTAATACTACATTAGTGTCACTGTTCTTCAAGTTATTACACTGTTTAAAATTTCTATAGACAGGTGGACAGATAAACAAATTAGCGGACAGATACGCAGATAATCAGACATTTCTCAAGGCAGGGCTCTGAGGTGATCATAGATCATGGAAAGGCAGTGCGCAAGACAGGTATTAGCATAAAGCTCGCCGAAGAAGGAAAGTTTATGTGGAATAGTGATATTCTTTAAGTTCTAATGGTTGTTTAGACATGTAATATATATATATATATATATATATATATATATATATATATATATATACACACACACACACACACACACACACACACACACACACCGAGGTAAACATTAGAGAAGAAAGAGAATAATTATAGCTAAAGCAGACTTAATGGCTAATGACGCAAAGAGCATTTTGCTAGCACTGATGTGCTGTTGGGTGGTGCCATTTCGGTTTTTTAACCCATTCCATGTCCAAAATGTGTGAGGCATTGATGAGAGCGGCTGCGTTGCCCGACTCTGAGGGCGCCATCACAGCATGACCGCAAGGTGTGCGCACGGCCCTGTAGGTATGCAGTGTGCAGCATGCTCAGTGCTTTGTGGTGGCCCTGGAGCTACCATACAGAACTACCCACAAGGTAAGGTTCATAATTTTATGAATTTAACATGTAATAAAATGAGAACCATCTGTTACCATTTAAAATTTCAATTAACTTAAAATCCAACCACCAACAAAAGGAGGAATAGTGATTATGGGTTTTTTTTCTTAGATTAGTTAACATAGTTCCTGCAAATGTGCTCGAGTAGGTCGTTTCTTTGTTGTTGATGTTGTTTGCTTTTGTTCATTTGTTTGAGAGTTTAATCGTTAGAGGGTCCATGGAAGGGGCTTAAGATTGTAGGTAACATTGTATGTTTGTGTACATCCCTCTGGGGGTGAATGGGTTTCATTTTATGCTCAGTGAGGCCCATGACCCACCCAGCTGAGCTCTAGGACTCACATGCAGTCCATTGCTGAAGGAGGAAAAACGTTGAGTGGTACAAGTGGCTCAGCAGCCCAAAGTGAAGGAGAAAGAAATTCTATCTACTACCTTCTTTCCCCAAAAATAAGACAGTGTCTTATATTAATTTTTGCTCCCAAAGATGCACTAGGTCTTATTTTCAGGGGATGTCTTATTTTTCCATGAAGAAGAATATGGTACGCATTTATTGTTGAAACAAAAAGAAGGAAATTTATTACTTGTGTGTCCACACAATGTGCCTGACTCCCGCCTCGCGTGACTCACTGTCTAATTGTGAGTCAGCCAGACTCTGTCAGGGCAGAGCGAGCAGCAGGCGGCAGCTTGTCCTGGTGGCGGCACAGGCTCTCTGATTAAAAGAGACCTCGCACTTCCAGTCTGCTCCAGCTATGCTGCTGCCAACAGTGAGCTGTGTGGCAGCGCCCACCGCTATGGTCCAGAGTCCAGAGTTACAGTAGCTTCGGGGAGGCCTTATTATTGGGGAGGCCTTATGTTCGGTGGGGCTTATTATCAGAGAGGTCTTATTTTCAGGGGGATGCCTTATATTTCAGAGAGAGGCAACACTGTGAGTAGGTCTTATTTGGGGGGGATGTCTTACTTTCAGAGAAACACGGTACTACAGAGAGATTATTTGAAATTTGGGAAAGTTTACTCTTCCAAAGGTTAAACCTTGACCAAGGAACAAAGTGATTAAAATACATTAGAACTTTGAAATCACTCACATGCAGACCATTCTTTGGACATGAAATAACTATTTATCATTGGGTCCCTTTTCTCCATCACTACCAACAACAGCTAACTCCAAGAAAAGACTTAAAGATGTTGACCTGAGAGAAGCAAGAGAGCCTGTTTTACACGAAAGTGAATCTCAAAGTTATGATCCTTCTTGGCATCTTTTCCAACCTGGGCTACTTGTCAACATTAGGTGGTTAGCTCAAGCTCGCTAACAGATGGGAACAGCATTTTAGCGTTAGAGCAATTCCATTTTCCCTGGGTCTTGTGGTCAAGAAAAAAGTTTAAAAATTATATGGATGTCCCAGGACCACAATCGACAAGAACAGGCCATCCTATATAATAAAGGCCTAATACGCTCAGTGTCTAGTCGTCCTGTCATCTGTTCAACCAATCAAAGCCTAATATGCTAATGATATGCTAAGGCCACTCAACCGCTTGCAGGGGTAGGTTAGCTTACTGCTGGGATCTGTCCAATTGGGACTGAGTGAAAGCGGGCCGGACATGCCCTGGAGCCCTCCCACAATCCCTCCCTGGCTGGCCAACCTCCCGTGTCCCTCCTGACCCCTATCGTCCACCAGTGGAGTCCCTCAGCCTGGCCTTCACCCACCTGCAATCCAGGATCCCTCAAGGGATGTCAGAGAGCTGATTTCAGCCTGATCCTGCAGGCATAAAAGGCTAATATGCAAACTGACCAAATGGTGGAAAGACCGGTCACTATGATGCACACTGACCACCACGGGGCAGAAGCTCAATGCAGGAGCTGCCCCTGGTGGTCAGTGCACTCCCACAGGGGGAGTGCTGCTCAGCTAGAAGCTCATGGCTAGTGAGCGCAGCAGCAGTGGTGGGAGCTCTCCCACCTCTGTGGTAGCGCTAAGGATGTCCGACTGATGGCTCCTGGACTGCAAGAGGGTTCAGGCTGGGCTGAAGGATGCCCCGAGTGCATGAATTTCATGCACTGGACCTCTGAGATATATATATATATATATATATATATATATATATATATATATATATATATAATATATAGTTGAGTCACTGAGGAAGAAGGACATCTTCATCTACATCATGGGATTCTTCTTAATTTCTCCATCAGGCCATCTTGCCATTCTTACATGACCTTCCCAGATGACCGATCAGTTTTAGCAATTGATCTCTCAGAAAGAGATAATCCTTTTATTGAACCCTGGACTTCCAGCTCTAAGTACTCCTTGTCCTTTAACATTATGTGTGGAATATGGGTGGGAGTGGTTGCAGGTGGAGAGGCGTGAAGAAATTCACAGACACCAATCTTCAATGTATTCACAAGAGATCAACAGGGAAATCCTACAACTCATGAATGCGAGGTCTCACATGTTGACATGGCAACTGAGTATCCCAATGTTTTTGTCTGATTCTACTTACATGACTTTCTTAAAACTCCTGGAAAAATCACATCAACTTATGCCTCAGTTTACTTCTCCGTAAGAATGAAAAATAACTGACTCACAAGGGTGGGTATTAGGAAACTAATTATTGTTGGTATATACGCGTATAATTGGTGCCATATAAGTAGTGATTACTTTTCAATGGTTGTCACTGTCACCTCTGCCTAAAGTCAACACTGTCTTTAACATTTCTTTTATTTTTTAAACTTCCTCTTTTCAATGTTATAAAATGTTTGGCAGCTATGTATATCATGTAAATGCATTAGGGCATAAAAGCTAACATTTTCCTTTAATTTTAACAATGTACATACTATTGGTAAAGAATATTGAAAGAAATACAATGCGTAAGTAGATTTTACACCACATTAGAGCTGTCCAATTTCTCATGTTTAAAATTTTTCTGCATGACTAGAGCCAGGAAGAAATACATGCCAGCATAATTATATGAACAGTTGAAATTTAAACATATTGAAAAGGAGAAGAGAACATGTCCACCCATTTGTTTTGTGTTTTTTTTCCCCCTCCATAACAATCCCAAAGATGAGTAATTTCTTTTCATGGAGGCAAGCTGAAGGCACAAAGCTTTAACATTCAAAGGAGGAAGGTAGGGGGGCAAGGAGCTTTTTTAAGTACTGTGCAAATCAATACACAAAAAAACCTCAAGATGATAGTTTAATTAAAATGTGCGCAAGGCAATGCATCAGCCTCTTCCCTTGGTGTACTAGCCTCTACAATTTGCCTTCTGCTTTCTGATCCCTGATGGTTTTAACTCGAAGGCATTTAGAATATCTTCCAACCGGCACCTTTCCACTTAGCTTACATTCCTTGTTTTTCTTTATAAACAAGAAATAGTACTGGCTTTGTGATGTTTGTTATGCTTCATGCTTTTTCATCTCCTGTATGAGCTTTGCCTGGCATGAAATGCTGTCACGCAGTAAAATTTACCTGAGAGCTAAAGAGAGGGAGAAAAAAAATCTTCCAAGTATATTTGGGTACAAGTTCATAGGCAGCTAAATCACTGGCAATTTTATGCTACTGGTTATTTCAATTTAAATGTTTGTAAAACTACATATAAAAATAAAATAACCACTCCCACGGTCATCAACATGAGAAAAGCTGCTTGGATTGATTAGAATACACTGTACGTTGCTTTAAACTACCGTGTAGGAATGTTAATGTTATTCAATTTCTATTACAGAGTGTTCTAGGGATACCTTGGCAGCGACATAAAGCTACTGAACTCTTGGCTCCTTAATAGTTTGACTCCCGTTGTAATTGCTTTGCTCACTGGCTGCCCTGGGTCTTCATAATTGGTTAAGAGTCCAAGGTCACAGGTCCAATATGGCAGTGGCCCCCACTCTTAGCTTGTTGTTTAGCTTGAATGGTAGTGTTGTTTCAGTATCATCTTTTTCAGATTCAGTAACTCTCCATTTTATTAAATAATTCAGGTAAGTGGTCTATGTTTTTGAACAAATGTTCCCCCTACACCTCCTTATACAGTTTTTACTTCAAAATCCCCCCTAACAAATTCAGCCCAAAGCCAAATCCAGAGTGAATGTTTTGAAGACTTCAAGATTCCCTAAATGTTTTATGTGTGTGTTTTTTTAATTACATATACCCATTTGGGTGGATTATAAATATTTTATTTGTAAGAAAATTTATTTAAAACCTGGTATCAGAATCTCAATTCTTAGAGTCTTACTAATTGATTTTTCACAATCTTCATGAACACAACATAATAATCAAGAAAAGAGAGAGCTTTACTTTTTTTAAAAACCAAGCTCATAATGATACTATGAAATTATACAGAAAAGAAACTAAAAATATGAAGATACATCCTTTCATGTATTTCTCTCCTTTTTGAGATAATCAAATCATTAATATGAAAGGATTTTGGAGGCAGGGTGGTACACCAGAAACAGTTCTGGACCCAGGGGCTGGGTTTGCCAACTTTGGGCTTTACCCCTAACTTGCGTGGCACTCCCTAGGACCAGCATTTCCTCTCTCTAGACCTCCATTTTTATTTTATTTTATATATTCTCTTTGTAAAATGAGAGTTTTTGGCTAGATTGTTTATAAGGCCTTTTCCATCTATATCTTATTTCATCTAAATTATCCAATTTGCATTACCCAAATTATCAATTAAATGTTCACTTTATTATCAACTGTCCAGAATGGACAGACATGTTATCTTACACTTTAAATTCCCCATTACCTCCGAATGAGTAGGTAAACAGTTCCGACCTCTCACATAAAACCCCTGGGCAGCATCTTTTGATTCAGACACAAAATTGCTATTCATCACATATGTCTGTTTTCACCAGCTATGAGGTGCCAGCATCTTCTGTGACCAGGACTACAGTAGCATCCGGGTCTTGGAGGGCAAATGGACCCTAGCTTCCCCCTCAGGGAGTAGGAGATGCGTTCTTTTAATAGAGGAAACATTTCTTCGGTTAGTTTTACAGTTTCTGTAATGTTGATGGTTAGACAACTATCTCATTTCTTGGGCACAGATTTATCCAAGAGCAAGTACCACAGAGTCCTGACGGGCATGTCAGGGATGGATGTGTTATAGAACTTAGCTCTCCTGCCATTACAATTGCATTGATTGTGTTTGTTGCTGCATTTAAATGTTCCCCTTTAAATAAAGATTTAAAAGTCACAAAATAACATAGTCTCATACACGACTCACTCTGTCATTCTGTTTTATTATGAACGCCCAGTTTTCTAAGAAATTGTATAATTTTCATGTTTTACTGCAAATACACAGTCAGGACTGGATGGATAACAATGATGATTCATTCACTACATTTAAGAGGAAAAGATAATTGTTTTGAAAAATTTTCAAACTCACTGAAAAGCAGATATGGGATTCTAGGGCTTGTCTGTATTAGGGATGCCCAATGAGAAGACTGGACAAGGAATAGGCTTATTTTTGTCTTGACAGAAGTGAGCTCTAAAGTTGAATACTGAACACAAATGATGAACACAGGGAAGAAAATGTTAGTAAATAAGAAAGTTTTTCAGTGTGAAACTGAGTTTAGAGACTAGAGAGTTTTAAAAGCAAAGTATGATTTCTGTCAGGAGTGTAGCAGAGGTGGAGAAGGCCGTGGGTGGGGCGAGGACTTGCTAATTAAATTATGTTTAAGGTGTGATGGTGGGGCTGCCACACAAATGTCCTACTGATTGAAATCTATAAATAGCAGAGTTAGAGCTACCCATGGATTCCAACTTCAGTCCTCCCTTACTGTGTAGTCAGGAATTGACAAAATAAGTAATTAGCTTCCAAAATTTCCAAGTCTAGCATCCGTTTAGACAACCTTGACCAAATGAGGGTGCCTGAGTAGGGAACTCATCTGCTCTCACCACCTCAACGACTCCAAGGTCAAGAGCTTCTTGTGAAATTGCACAGTTAACACTGACCTGGTGTTTGGTTCTTTTGTTCTCCTAAATAGGGGTGTCTACCTGGCAAAAAGGGATTTAAGAAACAGCTTATCAAGACGATCAAGGCAGGGCACTGTGCACTGCCTCCGCATAAAAGCTAAATAACACACGCTTTTCTTAAGATGGTATTTCACCTTTCTCTCGTGCTGCCTTTAAGAATATGTAAAGCACGAGGAAAGTGACAAACCAAAAGTGTACGAACGGTCACCATGGAAGGAAATTACTTTAGAGCACAACTCAGCCCACTGCACAAGGCCCACGCTCTTCCCGGCCAGATCAACACCACACTATGAGGATGACTGTTTTTGTTTTGTTGCCGACCTGCCCGGGAGCAGGATGCCAAGGAGTTTCACAGAGAGGAAAAACTCATGATGCAGCGCCACAGCACACGCTTACAAGATGTTCAACTTCACAACGATGGGAAACTGTGGGATGTCTACTGAAGTCCGAACTTTGATGACACCAAGCGTTTACCCCTGTATCATACTATCTCAACTTGGAACCAGAAAGATGTAGTTGGTTACTTTGCTTAATCTTCTGTTTTCATGAAGAATGTTGTGCTCTAAATAGATGCAAAAATTTTTTTCACTCCAATTGGCAGTGTGTAATTATGGAATGAGATCGTTTCCTCCAGCTTTCTGCCCTAGGATGCCCCTATGTGACCATATATGGTGGGGTCCTTTTCACGGCCCCCTCTACAGGACAGGAGTCAGTGTGGATCTGCCCCTAAGTCCCTAAGCTCCTCCCCTTGCCCTCTATCGCCAGGTCTCCCCTCTTTCTGGACAAGCTCATCTGCTCCCAGGGCCTTGAATAACATCTGTGCCCTCAGACCTACCTTTCCTTCCCCTTGTGCCGCCCCACAGCGTTTCCTGTTATTCTGACCCCTTCCCCTCTAGGGCTCATCTCTGTTTTATGCTATCTGTTGTGAAAACAAGATCATCTTCCCAGAGAAACTGTCAGGCCCCACTCAGATCTGCTGTCATTGTGGAAAGAATCCTCGAGCCCTCGCTCCCCACGGCACAGAGCCCAGCGTTGTACTTCTGTTTCTACTCTCACCCTACGCTGAGTGAGTCACCAGGTTCCTGCCACATTCTTTAACAATGGAGACAAAATCAGTTTCTCTTTCCTTATTTTAAAGGCTAAATCTCTGATTCAGGCTCTGTTTAAGTCACTGTGGTCTGCTGTGACGGGTCTCTCTCCCTCTCCTCTAATCAATTCCAAATACAATGGTTAAAATCGTTTTCATCTCACTTGCTTTGACTGGATTTTTTTTTTTCCAGTTCACGGGCTTAGAATCATAAAATAATAGAATTTTAAAGATGAAAGGACCTTAAAAATCACCCAGTCCTCATTCTTTTATGGATGAGGGGACAGGCACTAAATTGCCCAAGATCATATACAAAATTGTCTGAGCTGGAATCAGACCCAAGCTGCCGACGTCCCAGGCAGCTCCCTTTAATATAACACATAGCCTCACCCTTTGTGTGAGGAGGGAACCTTCCTCCTCGTTGTTCTGGGGTGACTGTCTCTCTCAGGGTACCTCACACACTTAAAAACCTCTTTTTCTCTAGTCGGGAGAGCTGGCTTCTGCCCAGATTCTTTTACTCAATTTCCCCCACTTTCATGGTGTCTCTTACTGTTTCTATCTAACCACTAAAACATTTCCTTCCTCTGATTCAGAATGAACTTCAAATCCAGCCTCCTCCCAAATACGACATGCTTGCGGCCACCCTCTCACCTCGGGACCCAGCTTCCAGGTGCATCTTCTCCCCCAGCCTCTTCTCTAGCTTATGTGAATGCAGTTCAACAAGAAGTTACGAGGACCCGTGTTTCGGTATAATCCCTTTGTCTTTGAAAAGGCATTAAAAAAAAAAAAAAAGCCAATCCAGAAATTGTTTCAAATCATTAACTAGTTTGGAAACAGACCAACATGAGGGCTCTCATTCATAAAACCAACCTAATTTTATTCTGCTGTGATTTAGAAAAATCGTTTTCTCTATCAAGCCGTGGAAGAGTTTCTTGGAAGTTCTCATTTTTTTTTCTTGGTTAATGATTTACTGGTATTATTGGGAAAATCATATCATCTCCACGAACTGCTAATTTTCTCAAGAAATTTTCCCTGTTCCCTCCCCCAAGAACAGATATAATTCATTAAAATACACTGCAAGGGGCTGTCCACAATTGCTTAATAAAATTGTGTCATTAGATGTACTATTTAAAATTAGTGAACTACTGCCTTGGGCTGGAAATATTTTTATTGTGTAAAGATTTTCTGTTGTAATGGAATTTGACTTATTCATCAGACCTAAAATTCTGAATCTACTTCATCCCCAACCTGATGGTGAATTGGCAGCCATTATTTATTTAGGGTGTGAGACAAACAAGCTTTCCTTCTGAGACCAAATTATTGGCAATTCTTTAATTAATCTAGTGGAAGATGAATTGAGACCACAGGATATGAATTCCTGCTGATACTCGAAAAGCATGATACTCTCACATCATAACTAATGCTCAAAGGGACATAGCATCCTGAAAACGTTATCCTAAGTGAGAGCTACTGAGTACTCGTTCCCACGATGGGACCAGAGTACAGATTTAACTTATCTGCAGAGTTTTGGAACTGGGGCATTTTTTGAGTCTGGGTTATGGCCCCATTTCCAGAAAAATCTATCTGAGCCTAATGTAACCTAGCAAACCTTTCAAATGAAATAGTCTTGAGGGAGGCAAGTTGTCATTTTTCTGACATATTATTTAGGGCTCAGCTCAGGTTTCATTCTTTCGTCTTCCCCCACTTACAGCCCCTGTTCATTCTCCATGAGGCCATTCTCTAATTAAGGAAAACGAAATTTGCAACGTGTGGAAGGAAGACGTGACCTCCCTGGTGAGTCAGTCTCGCTCCTCCCTGCACACCATTAAAAAGCAGAATCCAAGGGTGGTTGTTTTTTTAATTGGTATCACTTTGTCTTTAGTGCAAAACACATGGCAATAATTTAGTGAACTTCAGTGTTTCTCTTGTGGCAAATTGATTGCATAATTTTATTATGAGTGGAACAATGACTTCTGGGAGCAGGAGAGATTCTCTCAGAACTGCACATAACTCGGTTGGCTAAATGTAATAGCGGGAGAAGGTAATGAAAACAGAGCCGAGGCTCCACAAGGCTAGAAGATTTCAGTTTCTTGCTCCTGTCAAAAGGCTGCTCAATAAATCATACCTGAAGCTTATTTAATGTCAGAAGCCAGTAAGCTGACAAAGCGCACTGGGGTGCTCACCTCAGAAAAGGCACCCAGAGTCATGTGATCTCTGGCCCCTGGACCCACTGGGGTCATATAATCCGTCTATGGATTTTAATAAGTAACCTATTATGTTCCCTTCGGTGCTAATTATTTTACACCTCACTCATTTCCTGTTTACTGACATTGCTTTAGTAATTTCATTACGAAGAAATTACGAGAAAAAGTTCCTCCACGAGACTTTCACGCAAGGAGTTGCTACTTTTCTCTTTCACATGCTTCTTCTACACCACACACAAACACAAAGGCACTGAATCCATGGGAACCGCTCCGGATAACAAGAAACCTGCATTTTTAACAAAGCGAAGGGCCACACGGAGTCACCCAGATCTAAGACGGTCAGGACTGGGTAACTCAGCTGAGAAGGTATTTGAAATGTACCCTACTGAATTCCTGGCTTCAGGTAACACAGGAAACAAAATCTGCCAGGACCAGATTCCATCGTGTTACTTTGCACACTCCTCTTATGCAGGAGAAATTTTCCTCGTGGGCACTCAAAAAGACCCAGCCATCCTTTCCACTGCACTGACAATAAAGCAGTAAGAATCAGATCACAATAAAAAAAAAAAGATCACGTTGCCCCGTGAAATCCTTATGCATTTCATTGTATACGACACTCACATTTAATACAATATTCCCATCCTCAGATTGCTGGGTACTTTTCTAGATTTTAGAAAACAAACATGGAGAGACAAAGTTGTCATGTGTTTCATCATTTGTAAGTGAGATGATATACCCAAAATCCAGTTTAATCTTGAAAGTAATAAAATATACCACTATCAGACAGGTGAAAGTATGCAAATATTGGTGACCATCTCTATGAAGGAAATCTATCAATCAATCAATAATGGAAAAAGGAACCATCTGGCAGTCATTCTCATGACATCTGTTTGGAAAGAATTGTGCTAAACCTTTACATCAAGACCATTAAAATTATTTTTCACCTGTGGGCTTTGAGGTAGATTTGAATCCCAGATCTTTGGGGATTAATCCACTCTGTCCCTACCACTGCTTTAGTAATTGCTGCTGAAGTTTTTGCTTATCTAAAAGCTTTAAGGAAGTTTGGAACTCAAGAGGTCGACATTAAACAGCCTGTAACCTCAGCTTGCAGGGACTTATCTAAAAGATAAGCTGTATCTAAAGACAGACGGGAAATCTCATTTCTTCCAATGTTTACCTTGCCAGGGAAAAAGAGAAAGAACTTTGCATGTGTTGCAACCTGAGTGTGGAATTAACTATTTGGGATGAGGGCAGGAAGTTAGCTGCAAATCTATAGTAAGTGAACAGTCAGCAATAATACTTCTGATTCATGCACAAATGACTGAGGTTTTCCATTATGATTATTATAAAACAATGAAGCAGGGAGAAGATGTGAAGAAAACAAAATCTTAAAAAAACACCAGTACATCTCTCTGTATTTTCCCCCCACGTTTATAATAATTTTGCAGATAAAAAATGGTTTTTCTTGTTTCTGGAATAGAGGAAATAGTTCTGAGTGTCCTGGACTGGGTAGAATTCCTGAGATAAGCCCTGGGAGGTGCCACCTCGCCAACACTGACTCTCTCATTCTTAAAAAATGCAACACAATGAAAACAACAGCAATGACGACTGAACAAGTCCTGAAGATCGAGAGGTTAATAGGACCTACATTTACTCATTAACAGAGCAGATTCTCAATTAGGTAATTTTTGGAAAACTGCTCTCGCTCCAGTGAATGAATGCATGAATGAATGAGTGAAGTGAGTAAGGATCTAGTCTAAACACTATTCATAAAGTACTTATTTCTCTGAGGGTAAATTTTTGGAATAAATTTAAAAAACACACTCTACACTATAAGGAAGATGTGAAGAAACATAATTTACTGAAAAAGGTGCCCATATGGTAAAAAAAAAAAAAAAGAAAAAAAAAGTGACTTAAGAACCACCAAGACCCTTATTTTTAAGAGTACAAAATGTGGAAAAGTAAATAACACGGTATTGATATATGCTGATCTATCTTTGCACCTTCCTTTTAATAGCTTCTAATTTAAGGACTGTTTAAACTTTGCATTGATAAACTCCTTTCCATTTTCTGTATTCTAGAAATAAGAGGGTAATTTGAAAATTCTCATTTTTAAAACTGTTTTTTTAAAAATACGGCTTTACCCATCTGTGACCGAGTTAGGAATACTTAAAGCAATCTGTTGCTATAGGATCATTTTGTAATATTTTTAATGAATAGTCTTCCATTTTTTCCTATTTAAAAATAAGTGAATAGCAAGTCCATATCACCCTTTTTTAAGTCATGCACTCCACTGAAATATAGACTCTTATTTGTGTGTTACTTTGAGAAACCGTGTAGATCATGCCAATTGCAATGGATAAAGGACTTACTGGAGCGAATCTTGTCTCCCTTCCAAATACTGGCCTAATGAAGTGCAGAACTAGGTAGAGCCTGGTGCCTAGCGCAGGACTCGGCTGGGGAGTTAATTGTTATCAATGAAAGAGATGAGGCTAATTCTCAAACTCTTCAAATATCTAAAATAGTCTACACTTTGCGCCAGAGTTCTCTCCATGTTTAGAGACTTTTGAAAGATGCTGACCTTCAGCCTGAGAAATGTTACCTTCAAAAAAGTCTCTCATTTAAATATTTTAAGGGGCATTTTTTTGGACCTGTTTCAGGAACTTGTTGCCTTCCTTTTTTGTTGTTGTGTTTTCTCTGTAGCACTGTACTTTCCTCTAAATGAGGACCTTTTTTCTTCCCTTATTGGCATTCCAACCCAGCAAAGAAATATGCATCCTGAGATAATGCTGCCAGCTTGCTATGAAAACCATATTTCATTCTTTCTTCGCAGCACGTGAGGCCAAGCACAAAGGAGCTGGTCTAATTGAATGTAAAGAATTGCAGCGAACCTCCCTTTGAGTCCCCTGGCTGGCACCCCCTCCTTTCTTCCCCCGTCTCCTCTTTCTGTGTGCCACAGCTGCTTGCCCAAATTTGGACTGAATCTCAAATTCTGGACAATAAATATCTCCCATTTTCAAATCAGTGTGGGGAGTTCACGAATCTGCTGCAGAAAGGGAAATGGGGAAATGCGGTCATGGTCTCTCTTTTTCAAAATTGGGGAGCCCATGTGTCAATCCATGCCCAAGTGACCTTAGCTGTAGACGGAGCAAAACGAAATCCATTGATATAGCAGGCCAATCCCTCTGGTTACACGTTACTCACGTGTGTTTTTCTTTTCATGTCTCTTAGGCCCTCGTCCCACCTCCTTCTGGTTTTCCTCTTGGGAATGACTGCAGGCCTCTGACAACTGACCACAGGAGCGTGGAGACAGAGTGACTGATGGAGGAGCCTGCACACCCTCCTGCTGGCTCCGACTCAGCTCTGTCACCCATGGACCACTGTCCCTCAGTAAGAAAATGCTCCACTTCAGCAAAAGGCTTCCTGGGCTGAATCAGGGCACTGCGTCCCTTGCCATCTCTGCCTCCTTCCGCGGTCCTAGCACAGAAGCCACCGGAAAGGGAAGCCTTTCACCTCCCGTTCTCCAAACTGGGGTTTAAACGCAGGGGGGTTTGGTATTCATTTCCTCCACATCAGCAGCTTCAACACATTCGAGGCTGACCATGAGCCCAACACCTGGCAAATCTGACTTGAGATTCTAAATGGACTGTGATTCCGAAACATAGATGTTACTTGGAAATAATCACCGCAGACGGCAGCGATGTGTTTAATAGACGGCTGCCGCGGGAGCTGCTGAGCAGAGAGGACCTGGCTGGGCAGGAGCGGGTGTGCTCCCTTCAGGTTTATCTCGACTCCGCCTCCCTGGTTTATCACTCTCTCCTTCAATCCTTTCTCTCTGGAGATAAAAGTGTCCAGCTGTCTCCGCACCTCATTTAGATTTCTTGCACCGCTGGCCGATGGTTCCATATGTTCACCACAAAATCACCTTCCTTGGGTCCCCGCTGCCTCGCGATGTCCTAGTGTTTCCTCGTGCCTGCTCTCCCTGCCACGGGACCACAGCACACACACCTTTGACAATGACTTTCCTGTGCGGTCGAGGCTGTCACCTCTTCTCCCGCTTACCCAACCTCCCACGAATTAGGCTTCAAATTGGACTCCGGGCCTCCCTGGCATGGGGCCTGACCTTGACCTCCAGCCTTGGAACCCACCTAAAACACTATTATCGCCCTTCAGGTGTGAGCAGCAACGAAAAGCATCTGGACTCCCAAATCTGCTGAACGGATGTCTTTCCGAGGAGAACAATACTTCGTTAGGCTGCCACCCTGTTCCTGTCCCTGGCGGGGTCGGGGCGGGAAGGCCTTCCCACAATACCACCTTTCATTTCCAGAGCACTGCTCACTCACGTGTTTTCACACACGCATTCTTTTGTCTCCACCTCATCCCATGTCCCAGGGAAGAAAGCCTGTCACCTGGGTGGTTAATGAGCCTCCTTAAAGGGAGCGGGCAGAAGGCAGAGAGAGAAGCCCATTCCCCAGGTAACTCCGCTGGAGTGGTTCCCGAGTCCCACCTGAGCAAGGCCCACCGCAGTGTAGAGGATGTCGGCAGCGAGGCCACACTGCGCCTTTCCGCGAGGAAGCGCTGCAGAGTGGAGGTCTGATTATGGGAAACTATTAGGCCTTGACAGTCTGTTGTAAGACCCCTGATGAAAAGGTGGGGCAAACGGGACGCAGACATTTAATATCTTCAGTTTGAGGGGCCGTGCAAGGACATCTAATCTATTGCACAAAGGAAGTCTCTGAACTACCTTCAGCTGAAAAGTTCTTTGAAATTTAAGTTTCGTGCATTTTTATTTGGGGCCCCGGAGACAGCCTTCTATCGAGAAAGTAGGGCCTTTATTCCAAGTGTACCTGCATTCTGTCCATACCTCAGCCTGTGGATTCTGCTTGTTGGCATGTAGATAAGATATAATTACTGCTGTCATGAGTTTTAGAAGTACAGTATTTCTTTCTTTTAAAATTAACCTAGAAATAGGAACTTAAAAATTAAATGGTAATTCTGACATAGCGTTGAGGAACGTTACATGAGAAACATGGAAATGTCATGATTTTTCTCATAGTACTTTTCGTTTAAGGGGTTTTAACTGTCCAAGTTAGGACTTTGGCTTGTTTCAATGACTACTCTTGCCTAAGATGTATACATTCATCCCAACAAATTGTTCAAACACGAACTTCTTCATTAAATTTAAAAAGAAGAAACTCTTTTGTCAGTGAATGCTGTTAAGCATGCCTCCTGAGGAAATACCAGAGCATTTATACCTCCAACTTTCCTTCAAAATGTCTACCCTCCACAGCTATATGAAATCAACTACCTCCCAGGACTCCCTCATCTTCCCTTCCTGGCATCAAAGAACTATAAAAAAAAAAAAGATAATCTAAGAAACTACGAAAGTCTTTGTTTAATACCAAAACTATGCACAGTAAGATGTCTCATCTAAAACCGGATTCCCCATAAATATACCTATTTGCCCCTGTAAGAAATCTCCATTCTAATTTGTAAGCTCTTTAATGACTTCATTATTGATATTGTTGTATGAAATCATCATATTTCTCTCTCATTTTTACAATTATTTACTTTAAACTATTTTAACAATAACATCTGTTGTGTGTGCCAGCGCTATGCTGAATAGTTAACGTGCGGTCTTACAGATAATATAGGATATATATGACTACTGTCCCCATTTTACAGTTGAGAAAACTAAAGCTCAAAGGGGTTAAGTGAGAAGGTCAAACATCTGACAAATGGTGGAACCAAGATTTTAACACCACAGGATCTGGTTCTAGGGTCTAAGTGCTTACCTAGCATGCTATATTACCCTTCAAGCTTTAGTCACGTTTCAGCCAAATTCACACTAGGTTTGCTTCTCCACTGTGAAGAGGTTATTCAGATTGAAGACACATATTCATTTCTTTGCTTTTCTTCTCTCCTAATGCATGCACTTGGCTTCTTTCACAGCTGATTTGACTCTCCACCAACGATCCGGCAGTGAAAGCCAATCTTAACACTTGTGATTAGCGTTTGCCCTTAACTGCATACTTTGGAGACCTGGATATCACTTTTTTAAAAAAGGTCTTTCTTAGATGATTGGTTATTTCTGGACCTCTGAGGGCTACCAGTAGGGAAACAATGGCTTAGTCTCATCAACTCTGCTCTTTTCCTGAAATTACAGTTTGATTTGGTGTATGACCACTTTTACGCATACTCTCTACTGTAAATACAGTAGAAAAGCCCATTAAGATTATTTCTAACATTGGCTGCTGAGATAAAACACTCTTTACTTCCCTTAATTAGCTCCTAAACTTCCTTTTTGCTTATTTGTTCTAAAATTACTGACCAATCTTAATAGCTCTGTTTTCATTGCTTCTTGCTCTCGTCAAGTGTGCGGAGCCGTGCTCTACTGCTGATTGCTGCAGACAGCGCTTCTCAGTGCTACTTAACTGCCCTGCCCTCGGCCGGCCTTTCTGGTGTCAGAAGTAAGTGAGAAGCGGAACTGGAGCAGTGAGTCTCCCATGATTTTCTGATCTGGAGGCCTCTATACTGTTCTGCTTCTTTGGGCACATGCCTCCCAGCACCCAAGCCTGAAGTCCTGGCCTCCGCCAGGGAAGTGGGTATTAATTCCCAGCTGAGGTGTCTGAAGGGGACAGAGGAGCAGCTCCCCGCCCCTGTGCGTTTTTGCTGAGAGCTCTCAGGGCATGGAGAGTGAGTGTACAGCCCACTCTCCGCATGTCTCATAGTCAGCACTTGGCACTTACGGACAGTGATTGGGAAGCCTTTTGCAGTTAGGTTGGGTAGCTCCCCTGTGTCGCAGCTGACTTCATCAAGGCTTTGGACAACCGCAAGACGTGCTGAAGTAGCTGATGCTCTCTTAAATTTCTTTTTGAAAAGCCCCAGACATTCAGTCCCTCCATGAAATTCTTAGTAGTCTTTACTATACTGTCCTCATGAGTCACGCCTTATTATCAAAGTTATGGTCCCCTTCACTAAGAACTGGACCTCGGGGCAGGATGAGAGGGTTTTTCAGAACAAGTGTGAAAATTAGGAAGATGGAATTATTTTGCAGAGATGTAGGTGTCAACGTTTATGCCGTATTATGGAAAGTACCCCGTGCAGTAGACTGTCGCATCCTAACCTTTGGCATTCGGTGGCAAACGTGGCTCAATTAACAGAGAAACGGGAAGCCTAAACTGTCACACCAACAGAATTCCCGTGCGTGCCTAGGGGCTCAGCGGAGTTCAGAAAACAAGGGTGCTCTTTGCAGGCTCCGAGCAGCTGTCTAATTGTGAGAAACGCTCATCTTTAGACTCGGGGGTTTAGCCTCCGTACTCTTCAAGGGTAATGACTATATAAAAAAAGTCCAGGAAACGGATGATACACAATAGCACTTTCAAAAAAAGCAAGATCAAATGTCAAGGTCAAACATCAATGTAGAAACAGTGCATTTCTCCCCTCAGGTCTCACCACAACCTCCCTCACCTTGTCCTACATTTACAAAACTTGTGATTCTCAAGCAACATGAACTTCATCAAGGATCAGTGTATCTAAAGTGGCCCTGTTTGGTAATCAGTCTGTGATCAAATAATGTGCAGGGCAAGTCCGTCTCCTCTAGGTAACACAGAATGCATTTCTTTGATTGTTTTAAAGCACTGATAGCTTGTGCTAGGTAGGAACATAAATGAGAAATATATGTTGACATATATGTATCTACACTATGAGGCTCCTATCAACGTATAATCACATACACCTCCGTGTCTGGAGATTATAGCCTTTATTCCAAGTGTTTGGTCTAAGGGGTATCCTTAAATGTACATAGTTCCAATCTTTAGAAGAAAATTAAAGTGAATTCAAGTCTGTATTGTCTATCCTTCCTTTCTGCCTTTCTCTTCAGGTTAGCAGTTTATTTCTGCATTAATCACCCTGACAGAAGCAAGGCAACTCAATTTTCTGCTTCTGTAGGTAGGCACATCACTTTCTGTACAGCACTAGGCATGAAAAGGGCTGCAGCTAAGCTTTGGTTACTGGTGTAATTGAAATGCTATCCACACTATAGGGTGCATTAAAGTCAGATAACGGCAGTTCCTGTGGCCAATTTAAGTAGCTTGACTTCCCTGGGAAAAAAAAAAAATTGCCTGACAGATAAGGCAGACAAACTGGCTAATTCTCCAAGCATGTCTCTCATTGTGATCCTGGAAAAATGAGAAAAAAATGAATCACAGAACCACAAAATCAATTGACCCTCGGGTAGCTCATCAGGCAGTGAGCCTGATAAACCTACAAGCTTTGTTAATGTCTGCCTGCCTGTGTCCCACAGATAGAGCACTTTGTAAATGAACCTGCTTTGATAAATATATTAAGGAAAGCTGTGAATAAAGGCAGAGACTTCTCATTTGTAAATACAACCTCTGCTACATGGAATTAGAATGATAAAATGGAGTTCCATGTAATTAAGTTTGTATAAGGCCTGAAATCCGTGCAAATACTTTCCCTGAATTTTGAAAGAGAACTGTCAGTTCAATTAATCTGAACATCACCCCAAGAATGTACTGAACAAAATTAAGCTGCTGATAAAACCTGGGCCAGTATTTTGATAAGTAATTCCTATATCATTTCTCGGCCACTGTGATCATTTTATTTAATCCTCTGCCCCTCCTTTTCCTCAGTTACCCTCTAAGCCACATACAAAGAGGAATGGTCTATGCGCCACCACAGAAGTAATCTGTCAGATCACAAAGCTCAGAATGGGAAAAAAATTTTTTTCTTGTCTTAAAAAAAAATTAGGATACATAAATTTCTACGAGGAGACAGAAAAGAGTGGGCATCTGCATCACTCCCCAAAGCCTAGACAAAAGAAACCCTCACAGAACTGGTAACTCTGTATGAGGACTGCACACACACAAAAACCCAAACACACACACACACACAATTTTCAGTAAGAATCACCTGCACGGAATTTGTGGCTCAATTCGAGAATTCTAAAGCATCGGAGATAGGAAAAGTGAGGGGGGAGAGGAAGAGCAAGAGAGGAGAAAAGGAAAGAAAGAGGAAGAGAGACAAAAGGGAGGGAATCAATCTTATAAAAACCATTGACCTAGTTACCTTTTCCTCTCCCTACACACAACTTTCACACCTCAGGGTACAAACACAGACATTATCCTCCTCAACTTCATTCGTTTCAGAAACAAAACAAAAAAAAGAAAACAATTATTTAGAAATCTCATTTTAGCCACAGGAGAAAGACATTGATTGTGGGGTCACTCACCAGTTGTTTACTTGGAGAATTGTAAGTCCTGTGTCTTGCGCTAACTGTTTCTTCTGCTCTTCGGAAGGGTACGGATGCTAATGAAAAAAACAAATGTTTTAAAAGATGCATCAGAAGTTAAGAAAGTCACTTGCTGCTAAGAATGATTTCTTTAGTCTACAGCTTGATTTTCCTGATCGCAGCTTTTTTATTTCATTTTATTTTTATCGTGTGTGTGGACTGTGGGACAGGGATCCAGAAACCACACTTGGGGGGCCAGCAGTGACAACAGGGTGCTTCAGTGACTCAGTGTCTGTCATCAGCCAGGGATGTGCGGCACTTCTGTGATGATGTCAGAATTCTGATTATCGACAATCACTTCGCTTACACTAAGGGAGCTAGTTTTGAGCCCGTTTTTAGGGTGCTTCCTAGAAAAGCTACAGGGAGCCCTCCCTCTATGTTATCTCTGTGATACGGCTCCATCTAATCATTATTTCCTAGTTATGTGGAGGTTATGGACAGTCTAAGTTTGGAAAGTGAGATAGTACATAATCACAACAGTTCTGGGAAGCCATGGCAGCCGATTCAATTACGACAGAGTTTACTGACAGCGTATTTATGTTCACTTGTTGGAGAGACAGTGGGAGACGCTTTCATTTTCACTGGTTACTGCTCTGGGTTAAGAGGATCACACACAATGACCACACATCAAAGGGAGCCACTCATGTGCAATGCTTCTGCAGACATTTCACACTGTACCTTTAGGTGTGGCAATGAGAGAATAAAGCCATAGGTTTTGCTATTTTTTAATTCTTTACTTTTCATCACAATTAACCAACGTTTATAATGAACCATCATCAAACCACTTCCCTCTGCCGTTCTGAAACCAAGGACCATCACTGTAGAACCACACATGTAGGTTGAGACATGTACCAGCGTGGGCATAACTCTCAAACACGGCTGTTAAATAGGTCCCTGCTCTAAACTCACTGGTTTTCTGAAACAGAAAAGTAAACTTTTACCCAACCTATCAAAGTGGTTCACAAATGAGAAATATTAAGTAATAAATTAGTTCCCACCAGTATTGTGAGAGGACGACATTAGGGACAACAGAGTATTCCACTCAGAGCCTTCTCATCATTCCAGTGCGGAGAGGGACAGTGTTCCAGGCATCTAAGGTGTTTATCCTCCAGGTATTTCATCTCCTACAATAGTGTGCATTATCCAAAACGCGCTCAAGTACTCATTAGCAAACCCAAATGCCACTAGGTTAAACAAAATTCCTTCTACAGCAAAAGGGGTTAACTAGACTTGTATTCATATAGAAGCCAGGCTTTTAATATTCTGCAAATGTTAACAAAGAAAGATGATAATGTTGAGTTAATATGGGTTAAGCATAAAATGAAAATAAATTTTTCTGATTGTGAGGTGTTGACACTTTTTTGGCGAGGGCCGCCAGCCTGTTCCTGAAAGCTGTGTAATTACAGAAGGCTTTTCCCCTCCTTCTCCCTCCTGCTTTGAGCCTACCCACATTAGTAATGACCCCTTCACTGCTTCAAAAACCACTAATGGTCTTCAGCACGGCAAGAAAAATGAACAGGATAAATTGGAATCCACAGTCAGTAATTTGCATCCTATGAGGCTGCTTTGGCCACTCACACTCATGACTGGCCATCAATCGCTGCCTGTCAGGTGCTGTTCTCTGCCACCATGACAAATACTCCTCCTAACACTCTGTTCGTCCAAACAATGTAATTGTCCTCTATGCTCCTTTTGGTAATGGAGATAATGAATGACTGCACAAACAAGTAGGACTGCTCATCACAGACTCTGGGGTGGCTTCAAACTGGAAAAGGCCTAGGGTACAAATTTTAATTGACTCAAAACACAGGTTGGGGCGAAAAGGACACCATCAACAACAAAAAATCCCCAAGTCCTTCTTGTCCTGGTTTTTCCTGCCAAGTCCAAGTGAGGGGCACCTTTTGACTTTTTGCTCCTCCAAGATTTTGAAAGCCTGGGTTTATAGGTTATCTGCCCAAGGGCAATACTTTCTACAAATAACAAAAATGAAAATAAGGGCTCATCACCTGACTGTATAGCTCTGAATTGGTACTGTCATCCATGTGGTGTGACTCTATGCAGTGTTTTCTTGTTTGTGTGTTTAGTCTTGCTCACTGTTGTGATGCATTTGCCCAAGATAGTTCTGACAAAATGTGGGT
>PVJC01000710.1:0-111991 GCA_004026665.1 Murina feae
CGCCAACTCTTTCCCACGCACCCATCCCCTGCTGCCTTCCTTTCCCACTTCCCGGTGCCGCCAAGGGGTCTGGGGAGCTGCCAAGCAGGACCCTGGCCCCTGCAACCTTGCTTTCCCACTTCCTGGTGCCCTGCAAAGGGCCTGGGCAGCCACCAAGCAGGCCGAGACCCGCCCCCCCGCCGCCTCTTTCCCATTCCCCGTCCCACCACCTTGCTTTCCCGCTCCCCGGTGCCCTGCAAGGGGCCTGGGAAGCCCACCAAGCAGGCCACTGACCCCTTGCCACCTCTTACCTGCTCCCCGATGCCCCGCAAAGGGCCTGGGAAGCCCACCAAGCAGGCCACCGACCCTCTGCCACCTCTTACCCGCTTCCTGGTGCCCTCCAACCCTGCCGCCTCTTTCCCACTCACGGGTCCTGGGTCCTGTGCTGTCCCACCCTGCAGCCACTCTGTGCACTCGGGAGGTCCCACAGCCCAGCCTGTGCCCTCTCTCAGTCTGGGACCCCTCGGGGGATGTCCACCTGCTGGCGTGCCTGACCAGCCTGGGTGAGGGGCTTTATGGATGCCCACAGCTCCCATTGACCTAATGTCCCAGCAAGGCTGGCTGGACGCAGGTTTCTGGAGTTTGTTTATCCTCTATAATTGATGCACTGTTTCTTTAAGACCTGGGGTTTGTTTATCTTCTATAATTGATACACTGTTCCTTTAAGGCGGCCTACTAACTACTAAGGAAGCCTCCTTTCTGCTTCACCTCGCAGTGTCTATAATGAAACAATTGTTACTTTTACTGGTGAGGCCCCAGGCTGCTGTGTCCTTCAGCTCCGGAGGATTCTATGATTGTTATATTGTTTCAAATCTGTGTTTCGCTAGAGCCAGTTTAAGAGGAGCGGGCGCAGCTTCACTTTCGCTCCTGCCGCAATGGAAACTGCCATTTACTCAGGAATACATAGAATATTACTGTAGATATGAAAAAATGTTATTGATATTTATTGATATATCATTAAAGGAACATTGTAAATAGCATCATGCACATAAATATACATGCATGCACATGGAGGAAGAAAAAGACAGAAAATATACACAAAATATCAATGAAAAACATTGATGAAAGTTATCTCTAGGTGGTGAAATTTGGAGGTTGTTTCCTTTAATTTATTTGTAATTTCCTCTAAATTGGAAAAATATTGTGTGTAATAAATTTATACTGTTTAATTGGATGATATAATGCATAGTAAAATACTATGTAAATGGTAAAGTGCCATTTAGACATGAGTTATTATTAATCACCATTCTAATTTTTTTCTACCAGCTGTTTCTGTGATTTCAACATAAATCATATCAGTAGGTGACAGTTTATATGGCCTTTGGAATAATACAGAACTGGGGGTTAAATCTTAGCTTCCCCTTTTGGTGCCTGGATGACCTTGGGCAAACAAATTAATCTTGGCTTGTCTCTGATGTTTTAAAAGTAAAATTAATATGATGATACCTTCATCAAAGGCTTGTTGGGAACATTAAATAAATTGATTAAAATAAGGAGCTCATTCTAGGTGGAAATAATTCAATATAGGTTAGCCTTATTATCACTGCTCTATTCATTCATCAAACATTTTCTGAGTTCCTACCCATTGTCAGGGCAGAACCTCTTGACTCAAGGAGTTCTCAGATCTAAAGATAAAATAGATGAGGCGATTCTAAGGTATTCCTATACCTAATACAGAAAATCCAGTAAATAACTACTGAATGAACAGTTTTGATTACTTTAATGATAAAGTATATGTGAGATTCTATGAGAACAGGAGAGACATGCACCTCTGACTAGGAGAGCGTGGTGAGCCTTTACCATGGAGATGACACCTGAGCTCAGTCTGAAAGGATGAGTGGTAGCTTGACAGGCAAGGGAGGAGGAGGACGGCATTACAGGGAGAAGAAAGAGCAAACTCCAGACCAGAGACATCAAGTCTTGTGTTTGGGGAATTGGAAGTGGTTTCACAAAATAGAGAACACAAAATAACACATCGTTATTCAAGCACAAGCTTCCCCTTGCTTTATGTCAAATGTGTGAAATTCTGAAATGCGACTAGAAGGTTCAACTGTGACCAAGTGGAATTAGTGCAAAGTGATATACAAGGAAATACCATCTCACAATTAAATCCATAAATTAAGCAGCAAGATCTTAGGAAACATCAGCAGTTTTAAAATACAGTCTACATATAAAATTAAGGAAAGTAATTTGACCTTGGGAGCAGACTCACTGTTATTTTCTCTGCTTGCATTATCACTGTAGTGTCTTTATAATTACTTTGCCAAACCATATTGATATAGATGATTTATGAAACCACTCATGTCCACCTCTTTGGCCCTTGGAAGAATACGCAAAGTAAACATGAAAATGTTTAGAGTTTATATTTACTTTGCCTTTAAAAAAAAAACCCCAAAATACAATATGAGGTTTGGCTATCTTGGGTGAGCACTAGATTGTTTCTCTTAGCTCTTTCTTTTTAAATCAAAGTGGAAGTTTTAGACCCAAAAAACACATTAAGTGAATGAATTTTTATAAGTGAAGCATACCTATTTTACCAGAGAAAGGAAACCAATAGACTGAAGGTAGACCACTACTTAGAGGCCATCACTTAATCGAATGTGTTATACAAGCTACATCAACCTCTTAACTGTCTTTTATCCCCAGTAGACAGGCAGTCACAATGGGTGGGGACTAGCTCTTCCACGACCTTCCACAGACTCTTCAGAACACATTACATTTTCTGGAATATAGTAAGTGATCGATAAACAATTGTTGAATAAATAAATGGATGGGTGGATACTGCCATTTTACTGCAAAGGAAACAAGTTTAGAAAAGCTAATATCACACAGCTAGATAGTGGCATTGATGCAACAAGATTTCAAACTCTATTGGCTAAAATTATATTAGGTTTGTGTGGGGGTTTTTTTTTCAGTTCAAAAAATATATACTAGAGCCATAATACATGCCAAGATTGTGCTGGGAGTAGGAGATAAAAATATTCACTTCCTACTATTAGTGTGGTTTTGTGCTTAGAAACAGTGGCATTTAAAACCCATATGAAAAAATGCATGTCTCATCTAAACCTCCAGGAGCATGGCTGGCAGGTGGGTTGCTTGGGCAGTGACTATGGATTTGAATACAGTCTTTACAAAGCAAAGAACTAAGCTGGGTGCAGGACACAGGAAGCCAAGAGGCCTGGCAGCTCAGTCACTAACTTATCCTCTCTCTTTGCATAGCTTCTCCTCACCTCTCTGCACTTCAGTTCCCTCATCTATATACAATCTTTGAGTTAAGTTTCTCTATGTATCATAAACAGACTCTCCAAATAGCTTAATAGCCCTTGAGAGCCTGATGCAGATTCTCAAAGCCTCAAACAAGAGCATTTTGGGAAAGTGAACAAAAACAAACCCTCTGGGGTTTCCATTATCCCAATGGAAGGAGCAGCAAACAATGAGCCCCACAATCCAGTTATATCCAGCAGGATATTCCCTGCTTAAGTCCGTACCTGCTAATCATATGTCCAAGCTGTCACACAAGTGATACATGCAGAAAACAGCCTTCTGGGGAAAGGGCCAAGAATTCTCTCTTCCTAGCCAAAGAAATCAAAAGAAGCGATTGCCTCATTCACCTCCCTGGGCCCTCGTGAGAAGGAATTGTTTCAAGCCAGAGAAATAAGTCTGTCTTCATCTCTGCATGTTCTCCAAGACATGCCATGGCTTATAAAAAAGGCCCAGAAAAATCTAGGTACACCATTAGCCCTAAGAGATATCGCTTGCTCTCCATGATGAAACTCAATGAAAACATTCCCCTGACCCCCATCCTCATTTGCATCATATGCCCTTACTCTGTGCTCTGAGAATCCAGATATAAACCTTTATCCCGATACTAATTTTTGATGAATTTAGGTAATATCTGTTATAGCTATATAGTGAGCTCCCAGGTCTCACGGATTATGTATATCTTGTTCTTTATTGTGTCCCTCATGACAAATAAGCACCTGGCATAGAATTCAAAAAAAATTGGTTAAATTTAAAATTTTCATAATTATTTATAAAATATTAGACTATGTTAGCTGAAAATATACTAACTTGTCTATACTTGAGGTCACAGTGCAGTGGGCAGATTATAAGCTTCTAAAGACAGCATGTACCTTATTCATTTTTTACTGCTGCTACTTAACTTAGATACTGGTTCACAGTCGAGATAGGCTTGTTGAACAAATGAATGCACAGTAAAGGGATGAAAGCACCCTCTCCAGACCAGACCTCCCATCTATGACTAGAACAGATTTCCCTAATGCCAGTTCATTATGAAGATTTCCATCAATGTCCCTTTGTCTGGAAGCCTCATACACACACATACTCCAGCTGGAAAAGCTCAGAACCTGTATGGCATCATGTTCATTGTTCAGCAAATAGGCATGAGCAGTCTGAAACAACTGGATCTACGTTATGGTAATATGGAGTCTGCTTTTCATGGGTTCACTACATTCCCCTACATCCTCCTATAACATTCTCCTAACAATGCTGTCCCATGTAGCAGAAAGTTCAATGCACTGTAATTTAAGAATTTTGAGTTCTAGTCCCGATTCTGCTAGCCCACTTTGTGAACTTGACATGCCATGTGGGCACTTTGGGATTTAGTTCACCGGTCTATACAATAAAGAGATTAATAGGTATCTCCAAGGCTCCTTTCAGGAAACCTAACATGTTATGAAGCTCTAACATAGGTCAAGCCCATGACCATATGAATATAATTAAAGACTGTTCTGGATTATACATTCCTTCTTCTCCACAGAGTCAACTATTCAGCGGCAAAAAACTGTGTATCTTGAGTTACTATTCAGAACATGAACTCAAAAGATTTATTAATGTGATTTCTAATTTCCTGAAGAGCCCACTTCCTGTGTAGACTGACCTGAATAGCTTGTGGCATTATAAATGAGGTCTCTGGACATATAGTGCATACTGTGTCACATAAGGCACCTTCAGCTCTTGAAGCTGAAACCTGAGGTCTGTTGACTTCTTCCTCTATGATCCAATTCAAATATTGCCCTGATGGTTCCAGAAGATTTTCCACTTTTTGCAAATATGATTCTGTTCTGCACCCTGTGGTCTCTGGTCTGCTCCTGTTTTAGTCAAGGGTGTGGTTTGCATACTTTTTTTTTTTTTGAGACTCTTCAGTCATTTTCTCTAAGAAAAGCATCCAAGCACTACATTGAAAGTATAACCCATCTCCCAGAGCCACATGGCCAACCTCAGCTGACCAGAGCAACAGAACAACATTCTAAATGGCTCATGTTCCCCTCCTGTAGTGAAGTCACCACCTCTGTGGTACAAAAATCACCTATCAATTTCAGGCCCTAATTTAACTGGAAAAGAAATATCCATCCAAGACAACCATTATTGAGCCCACTGCACTGTGATCCTAAGTATAGACAAATTAGCATATTTTCAGCTAACATAGTCTGATATCCTTTCTTGTCTATACATACATGAATACACAGAAATTCTATATTCAATGTACACACAAGAGAAAAGAAATTATTTTGAATATTTTTATTGATTTCAGAGATAGGAAGAGAGGGGGGGAGAGAGAGAGGAACATCAATCAGCTGTCACCTGCATACCTCCTACTGGGGATTGAGTGCCCCTATCAGGAGTCAAACCTGTGACCTCCTGATCACCGGATGATACTCTATCAACTGAGCCATACCAGCTGAGCTTGAAAATTACTTTCAACACAAGTGGGTAGAGAGGTTACTTATCAGTTCTATAGCTTTTAGATGCAGAAATCAGGTGTATGTTCTTTCCAACATGAGCATTTTTCAAAGTATGTTCATCTCAGCAAACAGAAAGCTGAGTTAAACTTTGCAACACTGAAGGGTAACAACTAACAGCAAAATGGGTCACCGGTTCAGCTCTGAAGTAAAGGAAGAGTACCGCTTCTTGGATAGTACAATATTTTATAAGTGACTCAAAAGACAAACTTCAAGGTATGGGACAAGAGCAACCAGTGTGCAACAGTTGGGTCTCTTGCTGCAACAGTGAATTTACCATATTTTCTGGCGTATAAGATGACTTTTTCACCCAGGAAAATCATCTCAAAGGTCGAGACAAAACTGCTGAAATGGTAGAAATGGTAGAGGGAGAAAGTAGAGGAGGTAGTTGGGTCACTTTTCTCACTAGCCTTCTTATTATTTGAAAAGATTTTTGAGATTTTCCTGGGTTAAAAATTTGTTTTATACACCAGAAAATATGGTATTCTGTTTGAGGTTAGAATGATTCATGTGCTGAATCATCCCCCTTAGTGGCCACTCATCTAAAATAGAGCTTTTTACAGTTTAATATGTAAATGACTCACCTGGCACTCAGTTACAATGAATATTCTGGTCCTATAGGTCTACATGTATAACAGGATCCCAAGTGGTATTGCTACTGCCCCTCTGACCTTTGGAAGCAAAGATCTCAAATAGACCAATTGTTCCTTTATTTCCAATGATGCTTTGTTTCCTTCTGATAGATAGTAACAAGAAGCAGGAAGAATTTGGTAGTTAAAAAGGCTTGTTTTTCTCTGCCAATACCCTCCAAATAAAATATCTCTTCCATAGGCATTTCTTATTCTCATTATGAGAGTACTGTTGGTAGATAAATCATAGGTCCCTATGGTTATCCAGTCAATGAACATGGACAAAACGTTAAGAACTGGTACATATTAGACTCTCATATCTCAGAAGAAGGAAGGCCTTCGATGTTCATTTGATCTCATCCTAGGCAGCCCAAGTGAGTTCCCAGAGTAGAGGCCAGGGGATCAAGGCCTTCCTTGAACTAAAACTAGAGCCCAGTTTTTCTGATATCTATAGCAAAGTGCTTGGTTCACTGAGTATACAGGGCACAATAATACTTCGGTTATTTCATCTCTTTTTGCTACAACTGCATCAAGTCAGCATTCCTGAAGATATGGTTTCAATAAACATACCTACTATGCCCATTTTAAAAATGAAAGAAATCCAGACAGTAACAAAAACAACCAAAAAAAAATATGCTTGAGAACACACACACACATACACACACACACAGAGAGAGAAATGCATGGGCAAAGCTACAATGAGGTTTTTCTCAGATGGCACTCTGATCTGTCACTAAGCCAAGCTTTCTGCTAGTTTTATGCTTTGTAGAAATGAAATGTGACAGATAAAACAATGTGCTGTGTTTTTGTTATGATTCCCTTTGTTTCCTTTCTTCCTGAGTTGGCCCAGTGTGCAAGCATTGATCTTCTTCTCATATAGTTTTATATTGTGTTTTCTTTGTTTTCATCAAAACAATTAGTTGTAGCTCAGAAAATATAATTCTACCAGCACACCACAATCCTGTTTCCTGCCTGCTTTAATGAAGTCGGGCATCATGGGAAGCTGAAGCACCAGAGGAAAGAACGTGTTGTAAAGTATAATTGCTTTCAAGAAAAAAGACCTTCCCCTGTGAATCCATTTAGAATTAAATGTTGTAGATTTTTTCTCTTTTTTTTTTCTGGCCCTTCTTTAAGGATATACTGTGCAATGCCCTAGGCTTAGGTACAAGGTTTGTCCAGCTTCCAGCAGTGTTAATGCAGAAGATGGGCTAAGATCAAAGATTAATTTTCAGGTGTTTGCCCTTTTTCCCAAGAATGTTTGCCCAATACTATTCTTGCTAATGTTTTGATATTGAACCATGAATGTTATTGTTGAGTGGTCTCCACCTCATTTGGACACCCACCCACCCATCTCCAAAGCCCACTCAAAGATGAAGCTTTTCATTTGTTCCTACTCTTCAGCCCCACTGGCCTCCTTTGAATGTGTTTGTCTTATTCCTGCCAGAAGGTGTTTCCCTTCACTCTTCCTCCTGCTTAGGATGCTCTCCCACCTCATCCCTGTATAACTGGCTTGTGTGCTTCTTTAGAGAGGTCCTCTTCAAAGCCTCAGTCAAAAGTCTTCCCAGCAACTCTCACTCATGCTGCTTTCATGCTTTTCCGTGCATCCATCACTATCTACTGTCTCTGTGATTCACTCAGTTTTCTATCCGTCTCAATAAAAACATAAGCTCAGTGAGGTCAGGGACCTTTGCCATTGTGGTAACCACTACACTTCGAACATTAGTTGGCACATAGCTGGTGCATAATTAGTATTTGCAGAGTGACTGAATGAGTGAAATGAATCAGTCATATAGGTATATATTTACAATCCCAGAATCTGAAAGCAGCAAAAGAACAAAAAGTTGCTCTACCCACCACTTAATTTATTTTTTATTAATAATTAAATCGTTATTATTCAGATTATTACAGATGTTCCTTTTTTTAACCCCCATAGCTCCCCTCCACCTGGTTCCCCCTACCCCGTGCCCTTACCCACCCCCCACTGTCTTCATCCATAGATGTAAGATTTTTGTCCAGTCTCTTCCCATACCCATCATGCCCCCTTCCCCCTGAGAAATGTCAGTCCATTCCCTTTCTATGCCCTTACTTATATTCTATTCACCAGTTTATTCTGTTCATCAGATATTTCTATTGATTTGTTATATTCACTTGTTGATAGATATGTATTTGTTGTCACTTTGTTGTTCATATTTTTTATTTTTATCTTCTTCTTCTTCCTCCTCTTCTTAAAGAATGCCCTTCAGCATTTCAAATAATCCTGGTTTGGTAGTGATGTACTCCTTTAGCTTTTTCTTGTCTGTGAAGCTCTTTATCTGACCATCAATTTTACATGTTAGCCTTGCTGGGTAGAGTAATCTTGGCTGTAGGTTCCAGCTATTCATCACTTTGAATATTTCTTGCCACTCCCTTCTGGCCTACATGGTTTCTGTTGAGAAATCAGCTGACAGTTGTATGGGTACCCACTTGTAGGTAACTAACTGTTTTTCTCTTGCTGCTTTTAAGATTCTCTCTTTGTCTTTTTGCCCTTGGCATTTTAATTATGATGTGTCTTTGTGTGGTCCTCCTTGGATTCCTTCTGTTTGAGATCCTCTGCACTTCCTAGACTTGTAAGTCTATTTCTTTCACCAGGTAATGGAAGTTTTCTGTCATTATTTCTTCAAATAGGTTTTCAATCTCTTGTTCTCTCTCTTCTTCTGGTACCCCTATAATTCTGATATTGGTATGCTTAAAGTTGTCCCAGATGCTCCTTACACTATCTTCACACTTCTGGATTCTTTTTTTTTTTTTCTCTTTTTTCTCTTCCAGTTGGGTGCTTTTTGCTTTTTCATGTTTAAAATCTTTGACTTGATTATTGCAAACCTCAAGTTTGCTGTTGGATCTCTGTATAATATTACTAAGTTTATAGATGAATTCTAGAAAATTCTTGAAAAACCTTAAAAGTGTAGTTCTGAACTCTATATCCAGTAGTTTGCTTTCCTCCATTTCTGTCATTTGTGACCTGTTTCTTTGTCTCCGCATTTTGGCTGCTTCCCTGCATTGATAGAGTGGCTTTCTGTGCTAGATGTTCTGTAGGGCCCAGTGATTCAGCCTCCCCAATCACCTGGGGTGGACACTCTTGTACGGCTTTGAAGCCTGAGTGCACAGTCTTGTTGTAGTTATCACTGGGAGGTATCACTGGGAGGAAATAATCTCCAGGCCTTTCTCCTCATTGTTTGGGGTTTGAAACTTTTGGAGTTCTGTCCCGGCTATAGTCCCTTAGATATGCTGCAGGCAGGCAGATGCACAGCTTGAGTGGGGTTGTAAGTTGGGTGGGGAGGGGTCTCAGAATCACCAGGGCAGAGCAACCCATTATGGCTGCCCCTCCAGAGACTCTGCAGCTTCTCTTGGTTCCACGCCCTGGCGTCTGCATACCCCTGAGTCCCCGAGTCTCCACATTAGTGATAGCTCTGAACAGTTCTGCTAGAATGCCACTGGTCTTCCGCACCATTGCCAGACAGCCCAAATTGCATTCAGTGCGACCCCAGAGTTTATAATCTCCTTCCAAACTGCAGACCAAGGAGCTGCCGCCACCCCCTTTCATCCGCACTGCCTCCATTTCACGCATCCATACCTCTCAGTTTTGGCATTGGGAACTTCTACTCAATCTCAATGCACTCCTTTTCTGGCCTTTTAGTTATAAAGCTTTCCCTCCCTTGGTTCTGGAGAATGGCCGTTTATCTTTATAGCTGTATTTTTATAATGTAGTTGTGGGAGGCTGCGCATTTAGGTATATATCTCATGCTGCCATCTCGGTTCTCTCCTGGCACTTAATTTCTAGAAATATAAGATGAACTCCAAAAAGCTACAATGCAATTTTTGAGAAGATGCTCAGAAGAGCCACCCCAAGGAAGAAATTTCATTTATTCTTTTTTTTTTTTTTTTTTTTTTTTTTTTTTTAGCAAAATAGGTATTAGGTACCAGGCACTGCATTGCACTGAACTCTTAGGAATCAAACACTGGGAAAGACAGACATGGCCTTTACTACTGTGTCACTTGGGCTGAAACTGTGGGGGAAAGGGAGAAGAGGAACCCAGATGGGATGGCTTTGTGGCAACATTATTCTCCCCACCCAGTGACCTAATATAAAGCTCCAGAGACTCAAATGCAAAGAAAGGTATAGAAGAATATAAACTATACAAAGGAAGGGGAAAGATGGTGTTGATTATGAAACATCTGTCAGAGCTCCATTGTTCTGAGACTTGGAAAAACCCTAACACTAAAGCGAATGCCCAGTGGCATCTCCTGGAGAAGTCCTCCCACGACCCCTGCTGGACAGTCCCTTTCCCACCAAGGAGCCCACAGCAATTCTGATTGCCCCAGAACTCACCAGGGCCAGAAGAAAAAAAAACCTATCAGCAAGATAAACAACCAAGACTAGAAATTTATTCGTCCAAAAATGATTATGAAGGAGTTCCTGGGGAAATGAAGATAAATCGAACTGTGTGAAAGTTTTACCATTAAGACGGTGCAGCGAACTCTCAGTCAGCGCTATTGAAGTGGCAAATTTCTAGGGACCCACAAATAAAAAGTATTATGCAGTAGATAATTACACTCCGGTGGATGTAACTTAATCATAACATAATTAGCAGCAGGAAAATAAAAAACATTTCGCACAAGCATTAAGATCAGCCAAGTTAAACAAATCTTGCTCTTTGGCACATGTCAGGAGCAGGGGCTTAATCATAATACAGTCTTGATTTTAGTCCCCCTTGGAAATCACAAGCACAGCCTCTTAATTATTATCAATGACTCAGGGGATAAAATGGGTAGGTTTGGCTGCAAACCTACTGAAATTTGTATATTTATAATAAATTTAGAGCCTGGTGGTTAATCTAGATTATTCTGGACAAATGTGCTTGCCTTTCCTGAGGCTCTAAATGGAGAAAGAAAAGAACATTACTATGCTTCAGTTACTTACATCTCAAGAGAATTTCCTTTCCTTATTGAAGTGTTGAAAAATTTTCTTCCACCCTATAAATCTAAGAGTCATTGGCCTTGGTTTGGGGAGCCACCATCCAAGATAAGCAAATAAGAATAGTTTCTTCTCTCTGGCTACATCTATATAATACCAAATTTACTATCAGTTTCAAAAATAATCAATTATAGAAACAAGTCAAATATCTTTTAGTCCTACAGACACAGGAATTGAAGATTAAGCGAATCTTTTCTACCCAGTGTTAGGTCAAGTGTGCACTTTCCATAGAGTTCCTATCAACTCCAAAGGCCTAAACCATAACAGCACAGATGGGGATAGAATATGCAATTCTTCATGCTCAGAGTAATCTTCTCTCTACAGTGTCATTTAAGCACATTGGTCTCCCACCCCTTGTGCCAGAAGATGGAAAGTTTTCTGTAAAAAACTAGACAGTAAATATCCTAGATTTTAAGAACCACATGTAATCTGTGACATATTTTTATTTGTTTTGGTTTTTAAATCTACCAAAAAATGTAAAAACTATGCTTAGCCTATGAACCATACAGAAACAGGGCATAGGCCAAAGTTTGCCAACTTAACTTCAAAGCATAACAGGTATGAATACTTCAAATAAAGGGTAAAGGGTGAAAGAAGTGACTTTTTTAAAAAAATCTTTAAAGACCAGTTCATCCAAAAAATTTTACTTGGATCTTGTGACAGGAATAATTTTCAAAAATATATTACACTCTTGCTTTATTAGTTAAAGTAGTGATCACTAGCTGATATAAGAAATAATCGCCAAAATCTCAAGTAGCTATCCTCACAACAAATTTGTTTTTTATGTAGGAGGAGGATGGACAGGAATTGTCTGCTCCATACAGTCATGGAGGAACCCAAGCTGGCAGAGGATCAACCAGTATTAACACAAGACTCTCAAGGTCACCACTGATGTTGACATTCTGTTAGTGTACGGGGGACAAGAGAGCACAAAGTATGCTCAGTATAAACCATATTGACAGAACTAACACACAAAATGTCATTCACATGTCATTGGTTAGAACCAGTCACATGGTCACATTTAGAGGCAGCTGTGAGAAATGTGGATGCAGGCGAGCATCCATTTTCCAGTGAAAACTGCACTATAGAACATGAGTGCAGATCTTGGTGGAGCTAGAGTTGTCTGTCCCACCCAGGACTCCTAATGGTTTCCAAGTGCCCTGAGGATCTGTGCTCTTCATCAATTATAGCCAAAGTATTTTCAATTGCTACCAGTGATGGCAGGCCAATCATGAATAAGAAAGCTATTGCTTAATTTGTTTGATCAAAGTAGACTTCCTTAGATTTATAATTAAGCACTATTACTTAAAGCAAGGCTTCTAATAAGAGAGTTTCCTACAAACTCAGACAGGTGAATTTTTATATAATACAAAGCAGAGCCTCAAGACATAACTGTAAATAAATTGCCTATTTCCCTTGAAATCTCAGGTCCCTGCCTCTTTTCTCTTTTGTTCAGAATAATACGTAAAGCTTACCTACCCAATATGTTTTTGGGGTCTTAAATTTTATGACATTCCCCAGCATGTACATCCATAATAAACTTTGGACAGTTTCTCTTGTTTAAAAAAAAGATATAACTCTAAGATAAATATAGAGCAGGAAGGAGATAGGATATGACATTAAGAATGTTTCTCCCCACAAGTAAAGGCAAAGCCCTTCCAAGCCTGGCAGGACTGTGGGCTGGAAGAACCAAGAGAGGTTTTAAAGGAACGAAGGCGGGTTGCATGCAGCTTCTATATTCAACCTAGCTCTGAATCCCCTGGATTTTGGCCTAGAGCAAGGAGGCAAGCCCATCTGGTGCAGCCACAGCAGAGCTGAAAGAAAGCTATTGAATGGCAAAATGAAGAGAGGGACTGAGGGGGTTGTCCCATTTCTGTTGGCCAACTCTTCGTGGCTCTCAGGAGAATCAATAGCTCCCACACACCCCAGCAAGGGAGATATAAAGACTAAAACTCTACTGGGTTTCAGAACAAAGCCAATACAGAGTCCATAAAGCCTGGTCATCTGTTAATAGCTCTCGGGATGGGCAGAAGCAGTTCCATGACCAAGAGTGGACAGCATGGATCCAGAAGCTAGCACGCTAACCAGATGTGCCTCTCCCCTCCTGGCACCCAATGATACACAGAGGACGAAAAGAGAAGGAAAAATGGGAGCAGGGGTCTGAAATACTGAGTTTTCCATCCAACGTGAAGAAGCTTCAAACAGGGCAGTGGCTAAAATAATGTCTTAATTTGACTGCATAGTCAACTAGATTGAATGAAACAGACTAGAATGCCATGAAAATAACAATGCTGTCTGCTCTCAGAAGCTTGAGGGAACTTGAGAATGAAATGGAGTCGAGCTATAGAAAACTAAAAAGTTATAGTTCTGTGCCCCCGAGTGGTAACGTATGAATGTATACCTGATCCACTATGTTTATTTTCGTTAAATTGTCTTGTTCCCCCTCAAGCTGAAGGCAATATGTCAAAACACTTTTACCTACTGCAGGAAAGAGTGCTTTAAGTGCGAGGTCGGGATGTTAGATATGGAAGAGATCACATAGCAATGTTAGACTTGAGCAGTTGTAATAAATACAAGCTTCGGTGATGGACAGACCTTGGAGCAATCTATGGCTGTGCCGTGCACGTGTCAACCCCTGGACTTTGAACTTGACATTGAGCCTCAGCTTCCTCCTTTATGGAACATAAATAACATGTACTTCACGAGGCTGGTGGCAGGTTAATGAGGATGGGTGTGTAAAAACTCTTACCACAGGACCTGGCACATGATAAATGCTCAAAATAGTATAACCGGAACCAGTCCCGCCCCCACATTTTCCAACTAAGAACATACTGAATCAAAAGGCTCAGTGGTTCACTAAAAATACACATCAATCATTAAAAACATTAATTACATAATTCAGGTTTAAACAGAGAATTCATCCCCCCCCCCCCCCCCCCCCCCCCCCCCCCCCCCCCAAAAAAAAAAAAAATCAGAGTCTAACTACAGGACCATCTCTAGGGGCAGGAAGTTCAATCCATAACAAATAACTGGCAAAGAGAAGCAATTATAGTATACATATACCACAAGTGCATTTCTGCTTTAAAGCCAAGATCAAGCTATAACACTGTACTTATTATAAAAAATTTTTATTTTATTTATTTATTTTTTTTTTTATTTATTTATTTTGCAAAATCACTCTGTTGACATTTTGGAAGTTTTGTTGATGATTTTACACTGAGGATGAAGAAGCTGAATATTCAAGGCTAAATTAGTCTTCATCCCTTGGCTAGAACTTCACGTTCTCACAGATGCAGTTAAAACAGGGGTGTTGGTATCTGGGGTACCAGTGGCAGCAGTAATAGCTAACATATTATCAAGCACTGCAGTCAGCATTTCACCATGCACATGCCTAATTTTTGTATTTTAAATACCTCTATGAAAGATGTGAAGTTACTATTTTCCTTTTACAATGAGGAGGCTCTGAGAGGTGGCCAACATAGACAGTGATGAGAAAGCAGGGTTTCAGCCAGGCTTTGACCTGGAGCTAGTCTTGATTCCCTTGGTGCTCAGCTCCTGGGCAGTTATCTCCATGTTTCCCAAGTGCAGAATATGCCTCCTGTTTCATTCAAAATTCGTGCTTATCCAATGCATTCTGCTTCTTCCTTCTTCAAGTTACTATTTATTCTATTTTTTAATCGATGCTTATTGGATAAACAAAGATGAACAAACCCACCTCTAAGCACTAAAAACATGACCACGCTTGTCCATAATGACTGTGAAGTCCATCCCCCCTGACAAGTAGCATAGCCACAGTCACACAGACTGGAAACAGCAATCAATTGAGCCCAAGTAGTCACTTTATCTTCAAAGACCTCATGCTTGGGGACTATACTCAATAATATTGTAATAACTATGTATGGCACCATATATACTAGACTTATCAGGGTGATGACTCCTTAAGGTATATAAACGTCTCATCACTATGTTGTATACCTGAAACTAATATAATATTATATGTGAACTATAATTGAAAATAATTTTATTTATTTTTATGTTTTTAATATATTTTTTATTGATTTCAGAGAGGAAGGGAGAGGGAGAGGGAAATGGAGATAGAAACATCAATGATGACAGAGAATCATTGATTGGCTGCCTCCTGTACACCCCCTACTGGGGATTGAGCCTGCAACCTGGGCATGTGCCCTAGACCAGAATCGAACCCGGGACCCTTCAGTCCACAGGCCGATGCTCTATCCACTGAGCCAAACTGGCTAGGGCTGAAAAACAAATTTTTAAAAACCTCATGCTTGACCACTATTTCTTAGTTGTATTAGTAGCCATGGCAGCAGAGGTAATCACAGATCTCTGCTATCCAATCCTAACTCTGGAGTTAGGCAGTTTTTGGTAAGCCAATTTCTCTCAATTTCTGCTCATCGGCAAAATGGAACTTGGACACCTGCTCATTTGAGTGATACAAAAATGTTGTGTGGTAATGTCTGTGAAAAGTGGTGGCAGAGAAAAGCTGCACTGTCCCAAAATGCCAGGGAAAATAAACCTGTTAAAATGTGGTTCCCAGTGGCCTGGAGAGGGATGATGGTATCTCCCAATTCAGAAGTTAATTCCAAAATAAATAGCAAGATTAAAATAAGAGACTCCTGGATGAGCGTCTCTATATCACACTTGTAACTGACCTCACCTTGAAGGGCTCTCAAAACATTTTTTTAAAATTTCAGATACTGGAAAATATTTTCCATGATGACTAGGTGCAGGCAAAGATGATGTTACCCCTTTCTAGTCCTCAGAACCTCATTTTTTTTATTTCCCCCTCTTCCTCATGGTATCATTTTCTTCTTCTTTTTTCCATTTATTCTCATGGTTGGATGACGACTCTTTGTCCATGATGAGCTATGACCACCTCTTAGTAGTAAATATAAGACCAGTCTTCTCCATGGTGCGTCAACCTCTCATCCTCTGAGACCTTTTGCCTCTCTGCATCTTCCCTCCCTAGGATGGGTGTCTAACTCTGAGGCTAAGGATCAGTGGAAAGAAGTTAATCAGAGTCACAAACACTAACACCTGGAAGAAATCTTCCTATCCAGCAGCCTTCCCCTCCCCATTCACATTTGGCAAACAGTGAAATTTTAACATGTACTTAGCTAGCAGTCTCATTACATTGACTCGCTTGATTTCATATCATCTTTACAATGATCCCGTAAAATCTCCATTTTAGAGATGAAACAAAACTCGGATGTGCTATCTGCTTGCCAAGTGGTTAAGCAGTAGCAACATGGTTCCCATACTGAGCCTTCTCCCTCAGGTGAGGGAACCAATTTGTTTCAAATTCAGACCAATCACAGTTCACTGTCCATAAAACCCACATTACTCTGTGTCCCAGAATAATGAACCAACAACAGGCAGAAAGTGAACACAAAGACACAATGCTAAATGCCAAGGGTGACATCCTTTGAAAAGAAAATTCTCATTAGAAGAAAAAAAAATCATTTTGCTGTATATTGTTTGCAGAATGGTTGTGTTTCATTTCTGACACTGAAGGATTGTAAGAAATGTTTTCTTAAAAGAAAATCTACACTTACATTTTGCTTGCTTCGATGGTGTGAATGATGAGCTAGAAAAAAAGAGACTGATAAATAGCTTATGAATAAGACTACTTCACTGACAAGATTACGTGATGGAACTTCTTTGAAAACCCATAAAGAACATTCTTAATGGAAATTGTTTACACTACTCTTCTTGGGTCGTCCTCATTTTTCCCCCCTCCGTGCTGTATGTTTGATTTTGGCCTGACAGTCACCACTGTGCAGAAATATAGTATAAACACAATGAAAAGCCTTTTCACATTATTATTTTCTAAAGCAATAAGACATGTGTGACCTGGAAAATCAGTCCCTCCAATGTGTCAGGTAAGGAGCTTGGATGATTACATTTTTAAATGCCACCTCCTTCACACCAGGTAGGAGCCAAGAGGTAAAAATTCCAGCAGTCTAGGGTGGACGTTTGCTGCCATCTACTGGCCAGTGATGGAGGACCAACATAGGGTCCTGGATTCCCCAAAATGAGGATGAGAGAATTCAAAGTTGGAGAAAAACATTCTTTTTATTTTAGGTAAGAAAATCCCCGCGGAGAGGAATTTACATAGCCAATCACGGAAACATATCCAACTTGTGCTGAAGGATGTTTAATAGCAACCCTCGCCTATAATCTCTGGATTCCACCTATAAGAAGAGATGCCACTCTCCCCTTGAGTCTTCAACCACAGTAAGTATGAATACGTCCAAGTACATTTTCATTCTAGTGAAGCTCAAAACTGAGGAGGAAGACCACAATAGTGTGGTTACTCATCTGAGCTTTTCTCATCAATAATTACTAGCTGCCTGGAACTTCAGGGTAGTTACATAACTCCTCTAAACATAGTTTTCCTGTTCACACAGATGAAAAACAACCTTACTTCACAGTGTCATTGCTCATCTTTTATCCAGTGTAGACTTACTGAGATGCTGGCATGATGATGGAATGTCGTGCTATGCAGAAACCTCCTTGCAAAATATCCAACATATGTAAGCTCTCATTAAAGACCAGCTGTTGTCACCCCTAAACGTTATCACTGCTTACTTCACCTGACAATGAATAACGATTCTGAATTTGTGGTACTGAAGGGGGGAAACTACCCAGGTTTATCTCTCTGAGAAATTAGAAACTTAGGTTTTGTACCTCAAGGAAGACCATGACAAGAAGGAGAGATGGCAATCTCAAAACAGACAGCCAGCCACACAGATGAGAATTTCTGCACTGATTTAGTCTATGTGAGGAGGAGGATGTATCCCAATTCCACCCCAGTAATCACAATAGTCTGAGAGATGGTGGAACAGTTCACTAAGGCAAAGAAGTTTGAAAGAATGGATATATGTGCAGATTTTAAATGATTATATTCCAATCATTTTATTTGAACACACATATTGTTTTATGAGCAACATTTGTGATCTAGTCAGATAGGCAGAGCCAGGAGAAATTGGAAGTTATGTTTTTGGCATAGAGAGAGGATAAATAAAAATAAAAAAGGACCACTTTCTCCTGAATATCAACAGATAAAAGGTGTAAGTATGTGGTATTTTAAAGCACTTACATTCTTAGTCTTATAATCATCACTATTAAGAATCTTTGGGAAATAATCAAGTCATACTCATAAGTCTTCTTCTAACATATTCCATTATAAATGTCCTTAAATAAGCTTCAGGAATCTGTTGGAAGAGGTAATAATTATACAGGATCCTAAGTTAAATGGTCACAAAAATTTAACTCCAAATCCACAGCAAGTCACTTCATTAAAATCAGAGACCACATCATTGCTCAGAAAATACCCGTTAAGGAGTGGGAAGAGAAACAGTATAACCCAGAATGGCATACAGCCAAGAAGCATATAGCAAAGTAGACTCAAGGATGGATTCTGAAACCAGGATGCTGGAGTTCAAATCCAAGCTCGGCCATGTACTGGGTGTGTGACCTTGTTCAGGCTAAACATGTGTCCTCTGTTTCTGCACTTCTCCCGTATAAACTGGAGGTAAAACAGTGCTTAGCTTATAGAGTTGTTCTGGAGATTAAATAAGTCTAATACCAGGTATATGCAAATCACTTAGAACAGTGGCTGCTATGTAATAAGCACCATGGGTTAGTTATTACTATAGAAGCAAAGAACATTTAGAACGAATTGATTTTTCTAAAAAAAAGAAAAATGCTGATCTTTCAGAATTTTTCTTTATGTTGGTAATTTCCAAAGAGTATTTTTTCTGTTTGTTTTTAATAAAATTATTTTTTAAATAAAATTATAAACAAGTAACAATATATAAAAGATAAAGGCAGAATTGAATTGGCTGAAGCCAAGTGGCAACCAGACCCCCGCCCCTGAGATCCCCCTGAATGGTTCCTGCTATACCACAGGTGACCCAAGGGGATCCCCAGAAAACTAAGAACAGTGAGAAAACCAAGGATTTTTGCCATTTGTGTTTCCCTGCACAAATTTTTTTTCATTAAAATATAGTTGATTTGCAATCTTATATTAGTTTCAGGTATACAACATAGTGATCTACATTTATGTACCTTATGAAGTGATCACCATGCTAAGTCTAGTAACCATCTATCACTGTACAAAGTAATTACAATATTATTGAACATACAATATTCCCTATGCTGTACATTACACCCCCATGACCTATTTTATAACTGGAAATATCTACCTCTTATTCCCTTTCAAATTTTTTACCCATTCACTCCCCACCGCCCCCTCCGGCAACCATCAGTTTGTCCTCTGTGTCTAAGAGTCTGTTTCTGTTTGTTTTATACGTTCAATTCTTTGATCTCTTAGATTCAAATATAAGTGAAATCATTTAGAATGTCTTTATCTGACTTATTTCATTCCGCACAATATCCTCTGCATCTACTCATGTTATAACAAGTGGCAAGATTTCATTCTATTTTATGGCTGAATAATATTCCACTGTACCTATGTAGCACATTTTTTTATCCATCATCTATTGATGGACACTAATTTGATTGTAAATAATGCTGCAGTGAACAAAGGGGTGCATATATCGTCTCAACTTAGTGGTTTTTTTTCTCTAAATAAATGCCAAAAAGTGGAATTTCTAGGTCTGTGGTAGTTCTGTTTTTAATTTTTTGAGGAACCTCCATACTGTTTTTCATAGTGGCTATATCAATCTGCATTCCAACCAAGTACATAAGAGTTCCATTTTCTCTAAGTCCTCACCACTCTTTGTTATTTGTTGACTTTTTTATAATAAGCACTAGAGGCCTGGCACACGAAATTCATGCACTGGGGAGGGAAGTGTCCCTCAGCCCAGCCTGCACCCTGGGACCCTCAGGGGATGTCCAATTGCCAGTTTAGGCCTGATCCCACAATCCAGGACTGCTGGCTCCCAACCACTTACCTACCTGCCTGCCTGATTGCCCCAAACCACTTTTGCCTGCCAGCCTGATCACCCCCTAACCACTCCCCAGACAGCCTGATCAATGCCTAACTGCTCCCTTGCAGGCCCAGCCACCCCAACTGCCCTCCCCTGCTGGCATGATTGCCCACAACTGCCCTCCCCTGCTGACCATCTGTGATGGCCATCTTTGACCACATGAAGATGGCCATCTTGTTTGAGGGTGTGACAGTCAATTTGTATATTACCTCTTTATTATATAGGATGATGACAGGTGTGAGGTGATATCTTATTCTGATTTTAATTTTCATTTTTCTGATGATTAGTGATGTTGAACTTTTCATGAAGTGTCTATTTAGGTCCTCTGCCTATTTTTTAATTGGATTCTTTGATATTGACTTGTATGAAGTGTCTATATATTTTGGATATTAACCCCTTATTGAATGTCATTTGTAAATGTCTTCTCTCTCTCAGTAGGTAGTCTTTTCATTTTTCTAATAGTTTCTTTCACTGTGTAAAAGTTTTTAGTTTAATACAGTCCCATTTGTTCATTTTTGCTTTTGTTGCTCTTGAGTGAGGATATATTTTTTTTAAAAAGCTATTGCTAAGACCAATGTCAAAGAATTTACTGCCTATGTTTTCTGCTAGGAGTTTTATGACTTCAGATCCTAGATTTGTCTTTAATCCATTTTGAGTCTGTTTTTGTATATTTTATTTAAAAAATGGTCTGAACTTATTTTTTTTATGTACCTATCCAGTTTTCCCAACATTTGTCACTTCCCCACTGTACATAATCGACCATATAAGTGTGGGCTTACTAGTGTTTCTTGGGCTCTCTGGTCTCTTTCACTGATCTATGTGTCTGTTTTTGTGAAGTGCCATACTGTTTTGATTACTTATAGCTTTGTAGTACACTTTGAAATCAGGGCATGCGATACCTCCAAATTTGTTCTTTCTTAAATTTGCATTGGCAATTAAGGGTCTTTTGCCATAGAGATTATAGGATGATTTGTTCTAGCGCTGTGACAAATTTTATTGGAGTTTTTATTAAATCTGTAGATCACTCTGGGTAGTATGGACATTTTAACAATATTAATCCTCCCAATCCTTGAGCATTGCATGGCCTTTTTGAGAATGAGCTTGACCTGAGAAACACCAGTGGTAAAAGACATACCTATTCTCTTGCCCAGCCAGCACGTGTCTTCCAGTGTAAGGAATTAGTTCTTAAATCACAAGCAATGAAAAGACTAAATACAGACTGCATTTGTGAGTACCTGAGAGATGTAGTGCTTGGCTCACCAACTCCAGTTTTTGTTTAGCTACTTGCCGTTCATCTAATGAACACACCACCAAAGGAGGATGAAACATAGGAAAAGCTATTGAACATTACAAAACAGCATAACAAAATAAAACAATCTAGCTTCAGCACAGGCACTGTGTGGTAGAGACACATTCCACAAGTCTTGGTGTTCAATGACCCTGAAACCATAAAGCCCCAGTTACATGGAAGTAGATTGGGTCTTATATGCAACCAATAATATCCGTCTTAGAATGACAGACTCATTCTAAGTCCCCTCAGCCATGGCACTTCCTGATGCTGACTACAGTCTTTTGCTTCTCAAGGTTAAGGAAATGATGCTTCTGCTCACTCTGAAGTTGTTGTTGGTGGTGGTGGTGGAGGTGCCCTTTAAGTAGTGTGGCTTTGAACTTAAGCCAGCAGCATTAATATTCCTTCTTGAACATAACTAATCAATGGACACAAGACACTGGGGGAGTAGGGGAGGAGGGAGGAAGGTCAAGGGGAAAAAATGGAGACCTATCTAACATTCATTGTAATAATTTAAGCAATAAAACAAAATTTAAAAAGATATTTCTGCTACGTGAAATTTTTTCAGCCTTTGAAAAATAATTATATTAGTTTAGCACCTATATAGTAGCTCTTTTTGAATATGCCAGTAATATATTAAAGGTTTATAATGACCAAAAATCATTTTTGTAATATCTGTGGAAGATCAATCCCAACCTCCGATGTTCATTTCCAAAGCTTGTTCAATATTGGGACTATGTGAGAGTTTTAGAATACATTCCAATCTATATTTCTGTTTTCATTGGGGGCATCAGTAAGTTTTCCCAATTCTGTATGTTCTATTAAACCACTTGACATTGGTGATGCTTCATGAAAAGGTTTCTAATTATTCTTTCTTTTTAATATTACCTTAAAGGTTGAAATCTTTTTAATGCTATTTTGGTTAGAATATATTGAGACTTTCAGAACAAGACATTTCTGTCTTCTGCCAGAATGTCTTCAATAATACATAGGAAAATGCTTAAAAAACTATTTTTTGGTAAAGACACATCAGTTCAGTAGTTTTTCATTTTCTGTCTAAAAAGGAAAGTGGTATATGAAATAATCTGAGGACCCCTCCCATAAGACTATGAAGTAGAAAGATAAAAATTGGGTGGCCCAGCGATGGTGGCTCAGTGATTGAGCATGGACCTATAAACTAGAAGATCACAGTTTGATTCTTGGTGAGAGCACGTGCCCAAGCTGTGGGCCCAATCACCAGTGGGGGTCAGGCAGGAGGCAGCCAATCAATGATTCTCTCTCATCATTGATGTTTCTATCGCTCTCTGCCTCTTTCTTCCTCTCTGAAATCAGTAAAGATTTTGTATTTAATTGGGTGATTTGCTAGATAAATGTGACCTTATAAAAAAGGGGGGAATGGCTGTGAAGGCTCTGCTGTATGAACAAAGTGGATCCAGAGAAGAGAGTAAACTCACCTCCTATAGTCAACCAAACAATAATAAATGTTGGATTTATTTCCCAAACCATCATCTTTTAAGAAAGCAATAAAATAAATAAAGATTGGCTACCTCAGAATAAATAATACTTGATCTGTGCTAGTCACTGATATTTCCAGCTGACAGATTGGTATAAATATTTGAGATACTAAAAAAACTTGAAGTCATTCTGCTGAATACAGCTTTGATGAGGTGAAATGGGGTTGGTCTTCACTCAGTACAGAGATTGGGATTTCCAGGTCTCTCACTATAGTTCCAAACTCCTTTAGATAAGAATGGGACCATCGCCCAGCTGGTATTGCTCAATGGTTAAGTATCAACCATGAACCAAAAGATCATGGTTTGATTCCAGGTCAGGACACATGCCTGGGTTGTTGGGTCAGTCCTCAGTAGGGGGTATGCAAAGGGCAGCCAATTGATTCACTCTCATTGTTGATGTTTCTATCTCGCCCTCTACCTTTCTCTCTGAAGTCAATAAAAAAAATTAAAAATAAATGAATGGACATTAGAATCCAAAAGAGACATTGTTATCTTTACCCTCTTCCTGGGGTGAATGTCTTCCATATTACTCATTGGACACTACTTTAAATTAAGCATCTCAAAGATAAATTTAATCTTGATTTAGTCCAGGCATAAAAGATACTGCATTAAATGTGGGTTAAGTAATAACTTTTTATTGCCTTTTTAATAATGCTTTTAAAGAATACCTTTAGGTGTTCATGAGTTGGTTAACAGTAATAATAAGCCACAGAATAGTAAGGACAAAAATTAAAGATATTATACAGAAGCAAGTGACAGTACAGTTTCCTTTCAGCCTCTTTGTGCTTTACAATCCAGGATCTTGGACTTGGTTCCCTGAGGAATCTCTCTTATTTGCAGAATGTCAGAAATATTCTATGAGAATGAGTTCTTCGTACATATAAGGCCTTGTGATCAGAAAGACCTGGGTTCCAGTCCTATCCCTTGGATAAGGTAGAAACTCCATACCTCAGCTGTCATATCTGACACATGGGAAGTGATGATAATTACTACCTTAAAGGACTTTTTTTTAAGTAATAAATAGGATAAAGCACTTAAAAAGCACAATACATGGCACATAGTAAGCACTTGATAAATAGTAGCCATTACTAATATTATTGTTTGTATCCCTCCAAAATGTGTACCAGATGATCTCATGGCCTGAGGTTATTTTGCTGCTGCTTACAGATCTGAGTCATATGAGATTTGACTCCAGTTCAGCTATTATTTCCTAAATTAGCCATCTTATGTAATTAGCATCTCCTGATTCGTGTGTCTGGGCTGTTTCCCCCACTCCCCATAATTATCTCTTCTTTTTTCTCTTAAACAACATTGCCACCCATGTAGGTTTTTAAATTATAGCTTTCATAGACTTCACTTATAAATGGTCATCTTTTTTTTGTTGTTTTTAATCACAGTACATCAAGAAAAAAATTCTTGGGGAGGGCCACTCGGTGCCTCCCTCACGTAGGAAAGTCCATCCGAGAATGTAAAGGGGAAAAGAACACTCGGATATTGGCTTTGTCCCAACAGTGAAATGACCCCGTTACCCTCCTCTCATCCAGATGCTTCCTCAGTATTCTCAGTTAGGGCTGTGTGACTGATGACACTACTAATCTCAAAAGTCACACCGACCTTTGAATGAAATGAAGGTGAATCAGATAGACCAGCATCCCACTCACTCTCCAACCAAGAACATGGAGGCCCACCAGATACTCCGCCAAAATTAGAGGCCAATTTGGGTTGAAGAATATGAGATGCTGAAAACTCGGAAATGAATACAACTCATTGTCCCATAACCCTATGCGTCCCTGCCAAATATATCCTGGCAGGTGGAGCATAAAACAAAGAGGAAATTGGCAAGCAGAGGAAAACAGTCTTCATGTCAAAAATTTACATTTAGCGTTGGCCACAGAGAGCAGACACCATGAGCACAATGTAGTGCTATTTGTTTTTACTTTGTTTTTCACATCACCCTTTCCCTTCTCTGCTTCAACCCAACTTTATTTAAAAAGAGAAAAAATTTAATGCTGAAATTTGCCAAGAAAATGTATTTCACTTCCAATGAAAATCAGCAAGATTGCTGGTTATCTCGTCAATAGTGTAAATATCCTGCCAAGTAACAAGTTTAATGGATAACGCAAAAATATTTTAGCAGATATATCATCTCAAAACTTAAGCATCATCCAGTGCACATCAACATTACCTTCTCAAGCTGTGGAATGAATGAAGAGCTGAAAAATTCACTAGCTCCATGTTTTTCTACTGTGGACTTTAAAGAGAGATCCACCTATAGTTAGTTCTTTTCTCTTATAATTTGGACTAGAGGCCCAGTTCACAAAAATTTGTGCACTCGGGGGTGTCCCTCAGCCCAGCCTGTGCTCTATCACAGTCTGGGACCCCTCTGGGGATGTCCACTTGCTGGCTTATGCCTGCTCCTCAGGGGATTGGGCCCAAGCTGGCAGTCAGACATACCTCTGACAGCCCGGCAACCGTTGGGGAATGTCCACTTGTCAGCGGGGAGCAAGCCTAAGCTTCAGTAGGACATCCTTAGTGCTGCTGAAGAGGCAGGAGAGGCTCCCACCACCACTGCTGTACTGGCAGCTGGCAGCCTGGCTTGTAGCTGAGCAGAGCACCCCCTGTGGGAGTGCACTGACCACCAGGGGCAGCTCCTTCATTGAGTGTCTGTCCCCTGGTGGTCAGTGTGTGTCATAGTGACCAGTCATTCCCAATCATTCTGCTGTTAGGGTCAATTTGCATATTACCCTTTTATTATATAGGATAGAGGCCTGGTGCATGGGTGGGGGCTGATTGGTTTGCCCTGAAGGGTGTCCCAGATCATAGGGGTCCCACTGGAGTGCCTGGCCAGGCTGGGTGAGTAGCTGATGGCTGTTTTCAGACTGGCCATATTCCCTTCAAGGTGGGTGTCACACTCTGGGGTGCCTGGCCAGCCTGGGTGAGGGGCTGAGTTCCGTGATCAGGCTGGCCACATCCCCTTCAGGGAGGGAGTCCCTGCTGGGGAGCCTGACCAGCCTGGATGAGGGGATAAGGACCATTTTCAGGCTAGCCACATCCCCTTTAGGGAAGGGGGTCGTTCTGGGGGGGCTGGCCAGCCTGGTGAAGGGCTGATGGCTTCAGAGTACAGGTCCTGCTGGAGTGCCTGACCAGGCTGGGTGAGGGGCTGATGGCTATTCCCAGACTGGCCACAGCCCCCAGGGATCCAGCTCCCAGCTAGGCTAGCTGGAAGCAGGTATCTGGGGTTTATTTATCTTCTATAATTGAAACTTTGAGCCTTGAGCAGAGGCCACAGCTGGCCTATTCAGATGGGAAGTTTATTTTCCTCCATAGTCGGGGCAAGCAAACCTCCTGTTTATTCTAGTTCTGTGGCTGCTGGCCGCCATCTTGGTTGGGTTAATTTGCATATAGTCGCTCTGATTGGCTGGTGGGCGTGGCTTAGGGTGTAGCAGAGTGACACCAATTAGTATATTACTCTTTTATTAGATGTTGTTTTCCCTAGGGAAAAGAAAAGAGGGTGACTTTCTCAATCTCCTGGACTGAGAATGACTATCCACTTTGATGAAATCAATCAGCATGAATGTCAAATGTCTCCTTCTGTATATGGCTATACATAAAATATTGAAGCCACAAATGCCTGAAATTGAGAAATTTTGTGCATTTCAGTGGTAAGAAATGGAAATGTTTTTATTAAACGTCTGAGCATTTGAGCACATTGTCTGTGACTGTGTGTTCGTGTTAGAATGGTCTCATTTAATGAGCCCACAATCCTCTGAAAACAGTCCTATGATTTTTTCCATTTTCTCAATTGAGGTCCCTGAGTCTTGGGACATATGTCCTCATGTTAAGTAGTACATCCCAAAATAAATGAGAAAGACTCTAATCAGTCTGAAACTAAAAAGAAAAAAATTTAAATATGTAGAGTTTAATATCAGTTAAGAGAATGTATCAATAAAAAGAATCTACAAATCCTTCGGAGATATAAGCATGAAGGGGAGAATTAAGGTGAAAGAAAAGGAATAATGGAGATGTGATGAAACTAAATCAGACAGGGATAAAGTCTATCGGCATCAGCAGCTCACCATCCATTTCTGTTTGAAAAACAACTGCGCTGAGAACACAGTAAAGGGCTCTTTGTTTCCACATGCAGAAGACAAAGCATCGAGCATCTGAAGCCCAGTTTTGTAGCTGCCACTCTCTTCCTGTTTCCCTGCTTGAGGGTCCAATTAAAATAGAAAAAGGCTGGAGTTGCCTTTCCGTTACCAATAGCTATATATTATTCATTTTGATTTCTCTGGGCATAAAGACTATTCAGCTGGTGAGAGGGAAAAGGGACGAGTGGCTGCCATCTGCTTAGATCATGAGGGCAGCCTGTCAATAGAGCACTTAATATAGCCATTTCTTCCCAAGAGCACTTATCAACTGTAGGGCTGCGGGTCACTGAGCCCTGTGTACAGGTGGCTTGGCCAGAGTGCCATGAAGTTGCTTCACATGCCACCCTCTCTGCAAATCTCAGTGTCCATAGCTTCAGTGCATCCCACAAGGCACCAAACCTCAATGTAGTTAAAAGCAAATAATTCACCTAGCTGGCATGGCTCAGTGGTTGGATGTCAACCTGTGAACCAGGATGTCATGGTTTGATTCCTGGTCAGGGCACATGCCTGGGTTCTGGGCTCATTCCCCAGAAAGGGGTATGCAGGGGGCAGCTGATCAATGATTCTCATCATTGATGTTTCTACTCTCTCTTCCTCTTCCTGATATCAATAAAAACATATTTAAAAATAATTTCACCAAACAGCAGGAATCACTGAAGTGTCTAAATGCTACATGAATATCCAAATAAGTCAATATTTGCATCATATAACTGATTGTAACTTGCTAAACAAATGTGGTATTGGGATACAGATTGCTTTTGTGTATTATGTCCTGACATCTCAACAACTCAGCAACAGTTATATTGACATCTTCGAATTGACGGTTGTACCACAGTCTGTATTGCATTAACAGTTTTAAGATAACAATGCGGTGGCCCAAATATTTTCTCAAAGGTCTCAAGACAAGGAAGTGGTGTAACCTGGACTCAAAAGTGAGTATTTTGTATTTTCTTTCCCATCTCCCAGCAACGTTTCCACTTTATCAGAGCCCCTCCTCTTGGCTGTTTTCTGTGGTTACATGAACATCTTTACACAGTTATGTTTAATGAAGGTGGAAGACTGTGCCACTCTAAATCTACCTTTGTTACATAAGGATTATTTAGAGCTGAAGGCAATTGAGAAAAAGCAGATACAAGAAATACTTTTTGCCCTCCTCTTATTCGGCTAAAACAGGATATATTTCTTTTAGTTTAACTTCTTTTTTATTTATTTCATATTTTTAAATTATAGTTGATAGTCAGTATTATTGTACATTAGTTTCAGGGAGACAGCCTAGTGATTAGACAGCTAGGTAACTTATGAAGTGATCCTCCGGTAATTCTAGTGCTCACCTAGCCCCATACATAGTTGTTTCAATGTTATTGACTATATTCCATATGCTGTACTTTACCCCCCTGTGACTATTTTCTAGTTATTCATTTGTATTTCTTAATCCTTTCACCTTTTACATCTAGTTCCTCTATATCCCTCACTGACAGCCCTCAGTTTTGTTCTCTGTATCTATGGGTTGAATGAGACATAACTATGTAAAGAGGCCCCCACCTCCCCTTTTTTATGAGGAGGACAGAAATTAATCACTGGCGACAACTCCAGACCCTTCTCACCCAGGGGTGGAACCAGAGGCACCTACATGTCAAACTTTACTAATTAGCCCTTAACTTACAGTAGTGTTGCCCATATGTTTACTTTCCCACAGCTTGCTGCCCTAAAATCCTTTTCTTTTGTCTTGTAAATTCTTCACAAACTTACTATTCTTCATTAAGATACTGTAAAAGCCCCATTTCTAGCCACCTCCTTAAGTGACTCACACAGTACTAAGCAGTTTGTTTTCCTCTTGTTTGCTGTGCCTTTGTCAGCCCAATTTGCATAGTCCTAGCCAATGAACCTGAGACGGGTAAAGGAAAAAGAAAAATTTTCCTCCCCTACATTGACACAGTTTATGTCAGTAATGTTAAAACTATCTTTTGGATATATTTTCTGGCTTTGGTTTATTAATTAAATAAGAACAACAACTTCAGGTCTCCCAGTTTCTTCATCTGCCTGATGTTTTTGAATTGGCCTATGCGTGCTTATAAATGTGAACACACTGTACCCACCGTCACTTGATTCCATGTCAATTTTTCATACCGTCAAGCAAAGAATTTCTTCATGTTTGCCTGGAACAAATTAGTTCAATTTCCCCATTTGCACAAAATCTGAAGAAACCCTAATGAGAAATAATATTCCAAAATGGAAGAACACATTCAGCTTCCTTGAAAGCTACTGCAGGATTTTTTTTAGCCATGGCTCATTGTCTTTGAATGTGCTGGTTTATGGGCCTGTGATAATCTGATTAAAAACGGTCTAGAATCGGTGTACTTTACTAAAGCCAAACCCCTTTTATCTACCTTTTCTGTCCCTGAGAATTGACACTCTTGAAACTGGAATAACCGAACGTCTGAGCAGAACTCCCCCCCTTTACAAACTACTCACACGTGTTCTCAGCTGTCAGTGAGTTGGTGCCGAGTGGCTCGGGTTTTCTCCATGTAGTTAGTCCCTGCGCTCGAAGCAGTTGACTTACAGGTAATGTGGTGTGAAGCTCGCTTTTCCAATTGGAGTTCTCTTTTTCAGTTCCAACCTTTGTCGGTGGTGATCGAATGTCATCGCCTATACATTGACTTTTGATCCTCATATGCCACAAAGCATTCATCTCAGAATTGTTTTAAGGGGTGACCACCAGCATCTCAAAAGCCATTACCAGCATGCAGCGTGTTTCATCAATCAATATATGCAGTATTTTCTTTAAGACTCTGAAGTGAATCCAATTCCTCCCAAACCTCAAGCCAAGTCCAGATGCATGGAAAATATTAGTGATTCCTCCCTCCCCCATAATTGACTCTGTTCTGTACATGCTTAGCAAAGATTTAGGTTCTCGGGTAAATAATGTACATGGTCATTTCATTTGGTGGCAAACAAAAATGTGGAAAAAAGGAGCTGTGGCTGACTTTTCTTTTCTATACATAGACTTGTTCAAATCCAGATGATTCTGGGGTATGATTTTCGGGGAGCAACAAAATGAGTTCAAATAAGAAGCACCTAGCATTCCTGAAGCTTAACTTCTACAAAAAAGGCAGCTATTTTTAAAAAATTGGGGAAACTGTGATAGACTAAGGATGAGTGTCCTCGTGTAGAATAAAGGTTATTAACCAAATTGCAAATCTTTAAACCAGAATGGGATGTAAGTAGAAAAAGAGGAACAGCAGCTGAAAAGTAAGTTTACTCTTCACATAGTCATTGTGAAGAAAGGGCTATTCTAACATTACTACTCGTAATTTATACTAATAACTTTAGAATATTTACAAAGGAGGAAGGGAAGCAGGGATTTTCAGTGTGGTATTAAATTTACAACATTCTTAATGAAAAAGAATTTAGATGATTTTTGTTTAGTTAATAAACCTAATATTTAAAAAGAGAAATTATAAAAACTAATACAAACATAGATTAAATATATAAATAAACATTTGCTCAGCAATATTTTGTTGAAGGTCAAGGCCTTTTCTTTGAGACTGTCTCTAATTGAAATTTTACCTCACCTTTCTTGCATAAAACCACATGTATGTCATCATCCAAAATTCCCAGTTCTAATTTCTTTAAAGAAAAAAGCAGAATGTAAGCAACTAAACAGCAATCTGAATGCAAGATCCTTCTAGATATTTATTTTTGTCCAGTCTCTTTGAAATCTCTCACCAATTTATTTCAATTTGTTTAGCAACTTGCTTATATCAAGCCTTAAAAAAACATTCAAATTTGTTTTTATAGAAACATGTTTGTCTTATAACATTAGCTAATATGATGTGAAGTAAATTATATAATTAGAATAACGGGCATGCAAATAGAAACCAAGACTACTGCCTCTTAGTAAGACTATAACTTGACTGGTGGGCACAGCTAGTGCTCTAACTCAGGAATGTTAAGTATACAGGGGCATCCGTCACACGTCCATATCTGTTAGCTATTGCTATCATAATGCTGCAATAACAGATACACAAATAACTGTAGTGCCTTCCAACAAATACTTACATTTCTCACTCACACTGGGAACTGTTCTCATGGTAACAGAAGAAGGGCAAGAAAAAGGGCCAACCTAAACCACACAAACACATTTCTAGCCTCTTATGTCAGATCCAACATTATCCAATTGGCCAAAGTCAGTCATACGGCAAGTCCATAGTCATGGGCTGGGAAAGTACACTCCATCTATGGTGAGGCCATGTCCAGAGTGTGGCTGCATTAATCCCACAGCAGGGAAAGAATCAGGGCCAATAACGACAATGTCTGACAGAGTGAAAAAGCAGTGTTTAATCCAGAGAACCTATTTAGTGGAAGTCTAGAGAGATTCTATTATGTTTAGTTCCAAATGAAGTAATGAATACAGTGAATTCTAAATTTATTTCTTGGTTCAGACATTCACTAATTCATACAATCAGCACAAATATATTGTGTTTCTTTTAAGTGCCAGGTTCTCTAGAGACATGAAAAAAATAAGTAAAAAGTCTCTTTTGCCATTAAGGACCTGATGGATCGTTTATGGTGAGAGTTTTATTTTTTTTTTTTTTAAAAAAAAGGTTCAGACAACACAGTGAAAAAGAAACAAGTTGGTTGTTTGACTCTGACTGCCTTGATTAAAACAATGATTTACCTTCCTAAGTATGCTTTTGAATGAGTTAATAATAAATAAGCTAAAGTGCTTTGGACATTTTAAACAGCAAATAATTATACTTTGCTTTTTACCCTTTCCCTTCTGATTGTTACACCTGATATATTAAGAGTAAGAGAGCAAAGAAATAAAATATATTGCTTAAAACTGAGACACAGCAGTGACCTTCAGAAGACACCTAAATAACACCAAATCAATAGACATTCAGTCATTTAACAAAGGAGAAGGAAGATTTTACAACAGGAGAATTACTGTCCTGAAGATATTTCTATTTCTCTTACTACCTGCAGCAAATATTAAGTATAGTTAGGGAGGTAACACAGGATAGAGGAAAGAATACTGGATGAGTTAAGATGCTTCTATTTCCTTTTTTGTTTTTTAAGTGGATGAAGAATTTAGACATTTAGGAAAGACACTGTAGAATTCTAGTCCTTGATCTGCTACTAATTAGTGGTGTAGCCTTTGGCAAGTTACCTGGCACTTCCCTTGAAACCTTCTCTGATTGCTCTTCCCTTCCCAAGGCTGGGATAGATGGGACCCCTTTATTCCTGTATATCTTAATCCTAGCTCTATTACCTTGCTAATTAAATTGTTTTATAATTGTTCTGGATATATTTGCCTCTTGCATGACTGAGCTCCTTGCGATCAGAATCAATGTCTGATGCAATTTTGTAGGAAAAATCTAGGAAAGAAAATAAGACTTTTGATGGCTGATCTAAAACACAACTCTACTTACTAAAGACTCCTCCAAAGTTGTGTGGAAATCTGTAAAGTGCACTTTGGCTGAGCATATCCCAACATTTGCCTGAAAACAAATCTCTCCCTCTGCCCCATAAAGTATAATAATTAATATTACAGCCCTAACCGGTTTGGCTCAGTGGATAGAGCATCAGCCTGTGGATTCAAGGGTCCCAGGTTCGATTCCGGTCAAGGGCATGTGCCTTGGTTGCGAGCACATCCCCGGTGGAGAGTGTGCAAGAGGCAGCTGATGGATGTTTCTCTCTCATCAATGTTTCTAACTTTCTGTCCCTCTCCCTTCCTCTCTGTAAAAAATCAATAAAATATATTTTAAAATAATAATAATAATTTATATTACAGGACCCAAGCCCAAATTTAATAGGGTAGCCTAATACTTTATTCTTCAGCATTGTTTTTTGGCAACTATTTAAAAAGAACTCAGTCCTTTAATTTGCCATCTTTTGGTTGTTGATCAATAATAAAAATGTACAAAGATGAAAATCTTGATATTTCTTGGACTTGCAATATCTCTTACTTAATATAGCCTTTTAACAGGCCCTTGCTATGATCTAGAAAAAAATCCTTGAATGAGAGATGAAGTGACTTTCACAAGATGCCCATGAATCTCATAAATGATGGCTTCAGAATCTACCAGTCTGATGTATATTTTTAAAAAAAATAATAATAACAAAAAAGAAGAAAAATTGCTTAATAACTTGCTTCCTTGCATGTCACATATATTACTTCATTTTATGTGTCACCCTGACAATTTTTCACAAATATTCCTCAGTGTAGAACTTCCAGCTTTTATTTATGAAGAGTTGTGTAATAATGGGCAAGTCATTTGACATCTCAGTTTTCAGTTCTAATAGGGACTTGACTTGTATGACTTTCATGATCCCTTCTATACTTATTCTTGGCTATAGAGAGATTAGATAGGGATTTGGAAATATATGTTACAGAAATGTGATTTGAGGTATATATAAAAAATGACTCAGAAGGCTCAGACATTTCTGGGGATACTCTTTTTTACCCCATAATAAAGTTTTCATTGTGATGCCAGAGTCTTGGGAAAAAGACAGACATTTCTTTGCACTCAAACTTGATAGAGGTCAGTCATTGATGTGTTGCAAGGGAGTTATAAAAAGCTGAAAGCTCTTGTAAATAGAGTGAGATAATTTAAATTATTCCAAGGAGTTGTGTCAGAGAGAGAAAGACAGACAGAGACAGACAGAGGGAGAGAGGCAAAAGTTATGTATTTATGTGTGTATCCATACACACACACACATACACATGCACACAAAAAGATCATTTGTTATTAACTCATTTTCCAAACTCTAATATTGATTCTTATTTTTATTATAACACCCATTTAGGAATAATTTGTAATAAAATAGGCAAAGTTACATATCTAGTAAGAGCTTAATTGGTGATTGTGTTCTGATAATAAAATTAAGTCTTATGCATGATTACTTTTGATCTAGCGCTGCGAACTTACTCTAAAGAAAAAGATTCATGTATGAGACAATTCAGTGTAACATTATGAAAAACTAGAATTAAAGGCTCTATATGTCCAAAAGTAGTGGCAATGTTTTAGCGGAGGAGCTACAAGGACCACCAGGCCTCCTGAGACCCTGAGCAGAGGTTCCCTCAGTTATTCTATGCTGTGACCTCCCCTCTGGACTATAAAAATATTCAAAGTGAAGAGCCCTTTGCCATCATCTTCTCCAAACTTCTTACTTGATAAATAGGAAGCTGTGAAGTGAATCACCCACACACAGAGCCATGTATAGCCACCATAGCTGCCCCTTTCATAGCACAGGAGTGATGGCTCTCAGTCTTCCTTGTCTAACCCAACAGTAATCAGATTTCACTATTTTTCTGTCACAACCATATTACTCAGCAAAATACCTACTATCCACTGGCAGCATTTTTCTTATTCAGTCAGTTTCCAGAAGGAAAATTAACATCACTCATGTGTTCAAAAGCTACTCTCCTGGTACTGATGGCTATAAAGACTCTATCATATTGCATTGGTCCCCATAGACTGTTTCCCAACGGCTTTATAATGCCTAGTAAATCTGGGATGTTTGTGATTTGCAAAAACCGAAATCCCTGGCTTTTCTCATAAAACAAAGTGGAGAGCTTTTTTAGGTCTGGCTTCTATCTTGCTTCTGGTACAAGACTTGGCATGCCTTTGAGTTGATTATATATAATGTCCACCTCATGAAGAGCTATTCCATACTTCAACTTCTGAGCAATCATATTTTTTAGAACTCTGTTCCATAGAAGGTTAAAATAAATATTTTGTATGGCACCCAAATTTGGTTTTTGCAAAGCACAGTAACCATTTCAGGTAGTAGGAAAATCATGAGGAAGCTCTAGAACTAAGCCACTGAAAGTCATCTTCTGAGGCTAACCGAAAATGGGTTGACTAGGTTCTGTTGCTTTTAAGGCATAGTCACTTAAATGATTGTTTAAATATTTTTTACTATATCAGTATTTAAAATGCATTAGTGTGTTTGAAGACAGAAAACCTGTAACAAATCTCATGGAAACCTACAGCCAACTTACTAAGTAAGGAATAATAGCTTTAGTGACCATAAGAATCCACAACACGTGTGAGTCTGAGAACATACCACAAAGATCACCAGAAGCCTGGAGAAATCTGAAATTGGCTATCCTTACTGTAACAAGCACGCATGTGTGCGCGCGCACACACAAACACACACAAAAAAAACTGTCTTCCCCTGAAGCAACTGATACTCCTTCTTTAAGGAGTTTAATGCCATAGCTTAATCTTGCCTACATCTGCTCTTCTTCCATTTCTGCTAAAGGCAGGTTAAGTCCTCTGGGTTATGTAGAGCCTGTAACATAACCTGAAATACAACACGATATAAACCCATCATCAAAAAGCCTTCGTGACTACCTTGTTTGGTTTCCCTCAAAGCATCACTGTGCATATGGAGAGGTGTCTCATAACCCTTCCTTGCTTTTTACTTCTTTCCAGCATTCAAATACATAAGCATCCAAAAGGGATGTTTTCTTGGTTGCAATAGCTCATTTGAAATACACTCCATAATTAACAACTTCGAAAGCAAAGAGGCAAATTTTGACACATGTATTATTAAAGCAGAGTGAGATCCCCTGGACCAAATTAGGTGCCTGATTAAAAACATCCATGTTAAAACACACACACACACACACACACACACACACACACAAAACAAACAAACAAACAAACAAAAAACCAAGAAGATAGGGAGCTGTGTTCTCAGCAATCCCAACTGACTTACTGGTTGAAGCACCTGTCCAAGCGATGTGGGAAGACCAGACCTTGGGGCTGCCTTAGGCAATGAGGTTCAAGTGCCCCAACTTGAATGCAGATCAGCCAGAATCAACTTCAACAGGGCCACCTGAAGGTAAGAGATAAGGGATTGGAATGAGACAACTGATTGTTAAAGAATCACAGGGTAATGAAAAAGTAATAATTGAGAACTCATTCATTCTTCAACAAATCTATTTTATTTTCAAGTGCTGTGCTAAATGATAGGTTATAGGCTTCTGGATTTATTTTCTTCTCTGTCACTCTTGATCTTGCCAAGACTCCTACCCTCTATACCTCTGTTTCCAGGAGTAAATTGAAGGGGTGGGAAGAAATGATGACTAAGGGAACACTTACTTGATTTTAGAAAAAGAATGGAAGTTAAAAATCTATCTAAGCTTTCACTTTATTGTTGGAGGAAGTATATTTTTATTTAACTATGTTCAAATTGATTTTATAAAGACTTTTAAAACTCTAACTCTCTGCCAAACTTCTAGAATTGTTTGCAATAATCAACAATAGCCATAAAATAAAAGCCAAACTTTACCACGTTTGTCAGACAAAACTGTCACTTTAGAAGAGGAAAATTCCTGAAACTCATGCTCAAGAGAGATAGGAACTACAAAATACTCCCTTAATATGTTGGCGATTGTGGCAGGCAAGAGAGGTTTTGATGAGCTGAGTAAGGCTGCTCAATGGCGCTCTGCCTGGACTCAACTCTGCATTCCACATCCAGAGTAGGTCTTTGTTTAAACAAGCCTTACTTTCCAAAGTCACTTCCACCCTTTCTGGTTTTCTCCTGGGACAGTGTATTTGCTTGAGAGAAAATTCCTTCCCCAAATGAATGCAGCCACCTAGCATACATATAAATAAAACGCAATTTAAACTTTTTAAAACGCTGAAAAAACACGCTAATGTAGTAATCATAAAGACTCTACTTTAATGAGCATGTGGACTGTGGACAAGTGAAAAATGATTGTGGGTTTCATAATTTGCAATTTCCTGCCTCATTTAAACACTCCAGGGCCAAATTGCCATAAATATCTTTCTTATATTGAAATTCCATCTTTCCAGAAGGTAAAAAACAATCTACCTTGCTATCCAAAGTAAATCAAATTGAAGAGAAAAATTACGCAGTGACTTTGGACTTGTCATTTCACCCTTCTGAATCTCATCAATTAATGAAGGGTTTTGGATCTTTTAGTCCCTTGCTAACACTAACATTATATGATTCTGATATACAAGTGCTACCCAATAATTGAGGGTTACAAACATCACACAGAAGTAAGACGGAACTAAGAAGGAAAGGCAGTTATAAGCATTCATCTCAGATCTCCTTCAAAATGTTAGCCAATAGGTTTATTTTATTTTACCTTTTTTTTGGCTTATTGCCTTCTTAGCTGTCAACACCTAATACTATTTCTTCCACAAGATTTTAAAAATAAAAGCATTTTAATGCTAATTCTAAGAGATGACGTGGAGCTAAGAAGGTAAATAAAAGGTGAGGATGAATAGTCATTCATTGATGAATGTGTTTTCCATGCTTCCTTCATATCATGCCCTGAAAGCATTTCTCCTAACGTTCTTATTTCAACGCCAATTCTAAGAGGAGGAAGAAGAAGGAAAGAAGAAGGAAAAAAAAGAGAAAAGAAAGAAAAAGTACAGACTATAGGGGTCAGTATGAGGTTATTGGAATGAAGAGGAGTGAGAAATCCAGGGACCCAGCTTTGCACTAATTAACCTTGTGCTTGATCTTGAGTAAATCAGATCTCTGAACCTTGATGGTTCATCTGTACAGTGATTTGGCTGGATTATTAATGATTATGAATGGTGTTTACCATTCCTTTTAACTCAAACATGTTATGACTATAAATGACTAAAAAACAGTTACGATTTGAACACCCAGATGAAATGTGGAATAAAGTACCAAACTGTGATCTTTTTCAAGATTAAGAAAATTTTTGATGAGTTTGGAGAGAAGAGGGCTATCTCTTGCTTGCTTGTTCTGAACCTATTAACATTCTCTCCACCCTGTCAGCTCCAGGGGATACAATTTACCCTTAGCACTCCTACTAAATTCTGAATTCACAATATGCCCAAAGATCATCAAAGTTGTCCCATTCCTTTCTCTATGGGACTTAGAAACAATTATTCAAGGGTTTTCCATTTATATTGAATGAAAGCAGCTTTGGGAGAGTTGAGGGAGTGAATATGCAGCTTCTTGTCAGTGATCATAGATGGAGGGGTGATAGGGGTCGCTGAAATGTAGATAGCAAGAAGGGAACATTTACAAAGCACTTAGAGTCAAAGATGAAAATATTATTAGTGCCAACAAGTATTATTCCATAAAATCTCCCCTTGTGACTGATGAGAAGGAGCTCAAATCTTCACATAAAACATTTAATTCACACCTGACAGCAATTTTCAGCGTATGGAACAGGCAGTGTTAGTAATTCCATTCCTCACCCAGGAAAAGCTGTGCAAAATAGAGTAGCAATAAAATAAATGTCTGTGGTTCTTGAAAATGAAAAAATCTTAAGAGAAAGGCCCTCTGGCAAAAAGAGTAAACCCCATGTGCTTGCCTGAATCCTTCCCACTTTCAATTAGTAGATTAAGGGGATTACAACACTCATGCTATTTCTACACTGGTCTAACTCATACACCAGCACACGCACATAGCTGACCCTTGGCTTTTGTGGACTCAACATTTGTGTTGTTGATCATTCCCAAGCAATGGCCACTTTGCTGAGACCCCAGTATGAATAAAGCTGGAGGGTGGAGGAAGAGTTTACAGAAATAAGTCAGTTAATAACCAAATCAGTAACTACTTCTCAATGTGACTTCACTATTCTCTACTCTTTTTTTGTTCGTATTCATTTCCATAAAGCAATATGCAAATGTCCCCCTTCCAAATGGGGAAGAACTCTAAGCAAATGATAGATTTATGAAACTGAGTCCTTATTGACCTAAATGTTGAGACTGAGGCTGGACAATTGTATGCCTTACACGACCGTGTGTAACCAATTGTAAAACAGAAAGTATAAGCAGATGAAGTAGCAAAATATATGGGTGCTATAAGCTGGAATAGAGAATGAAATTTAGCCTGTTGCCACACTTAAGCTTCCCACTGTTTTCCTCTTAGAATTAAGCACACCTATCCAGCCATAGACAATAATAGGCCATTGCTCTCAGAAACTTATGGAAGTAAGAGAAGGAAAACATGTATGTCCTGAAATTGGGATGCTCTGAAAAGTGAGAAGGGACATGGGATGGAAGGTTATTGACCATTTACCTGATGTCACCAATCAAATATCCTTTACATCCTGGAGAAGGAGTAAATTAAAGGTAAATAGTAGGGCAAGAAATGTTACTCATGGGAAGCATGGGGACACTGCTATTCAAATTCAAAAGTCATTCATCCTTCTATTTTGTTTCTGGAAAAACTCAAGTATCCTATATAATAAAAGGCTAATATGCAAATTTTCCCCTCAACCAGGAGTTTGACCTGGAGTTTAACCAGGGGACAGGGTTGGCTGGCCAAATTCCTGTGACCCTTCCCCCCAGCTGACCCTGCCCAATCGGCCCCAATAGGGGCAGGCTGGCCAGACCCCACCCATGCATGAATTCATGCACCGGGCCTCTAGTGTACTAATAATGGCAAGAATAACAATAAAAATATTTCAAATCAGTCAGAATGGGCCAGGCTATGCTGTAGTAATAAATAATACTAAAAACTCAGTGATATTAAATATCAAAAATTTTGCTTCTTAATCACTATCTATGACTATTGCAGATTGGCTATGGACTAAAAGCCAAGGTGGGGTGAGCAGGGGGAAGACAATAAAAAGACAGACATGGAAAATGTAGATATTTAAAATATGCCCTGTAGTTAAAGAAATTGTTGGAATGCAGTTTTTTATGGGTCTCTTGAGTCTTTACCCACCTTTCAAGAAAAGTATTGGCAGTTTTTGTTCTAAACTATCTTTCAAAAGACATTTATGTAGAAACTACCTTGGAGGAAAGTGATGGTTCTCCCTCTGAAGCATCAGGAAGCTTTACTTACTAAGTAGTATAATAAAGATAATGATTCCACTTCCAGGGAAAGAGGAAAGATTTGCTTACAGCCTATTATAAAATATTTGGGTTTCCCAAGTTGGAGGTGCTTGGCTATAACATAATCCCAGTGCATGTGCAATATCCAGCTAAATTGTTCTAGATATATCATGGCAATCATTCATAAGTTATGTAAATGTCTAATCACTATGTCATACACCTGAAACTCATGCAATATTGTACATCTTAACTAATAAACATGAAATATTAAAATTAACCATTTCTCTGGGATGGGGGTAAGCCACACCCAACAGCCAATCAGAGCTGCTGTATGAAAATTAGCCCAGCCAAGATGGTGGAGGCCACAGCCCCTGTGTGCGGTTTCTCAGGGGCTGCGGCCTCCCCCATCTTGGGAGCCTCCCGCCTGGTCAGGCATCCAGAGCCTTGGGCCTGCGGATGCCTTCTCAGGCGGGAGCCTGGGGAGGGAGGTGGGGACCAGGCGGCTGGATCCCACGGCCCCCGCCTGGGAGGCCGTGGGGTGGCCAGTGCCACCCCAGCTTCGGCTTCCCAGGCGGGAGCTTTCCGGGGCACGGGGACGAGGCAGCAGGACCCACACAGCTCCTGCCCGGGAGGCCGTGGGGTGGCCAGCACCACCCCAGCCTCAGCTTCCTGGGCAGGTGGCCCATAGGGTCAGTGGGAGCTGTGGCCAGCCTGAAAACTGCCCTCAGCCCCTTACCCAGGCTCGCTATACCCCCTGGGGTGAGGGTCTCCACTGGGGAGCTTGGCCAGCTTGCAAGTAGACATTGGCCCCTCACCCAGGCTGGCCAGGCATACCAGCAGGTAGACATCCCCAGAGGGGTCCCAGACTGGGAGAGGACACAGGCTAGGCTGAGGAACGCCCCCTCCTCCAGTGCACAAATTTTTGTGCACCGGGCCCCTAGTCAATTATAATTGAAAAAAAACAAAAAAAATGTATTTTAAAATAAAAAAAAAGGAAAGGAAAGAAAATAAGTTTTTCCTTATCACCTTAGTGGGACTTGAGGAGCAAGGGAAACCAATACCATCATGAAGCACATGTATGTTGTTATGCTGTGTGTAATGTTGTCAGATTTCTCTTACCCAAGAGTCTTGTGTTTTCTGTTAGGATCCCCGCTATCTTGCTAGCTTTCAAATGGGACAAAATCTTAGGCCCTTCCAAGTTCTTGACATAAATTAGACAATTAGATAGAGAATTCCAGCATAAAGCTGAAAACTATTATAAAAATAAAAATCTTACAACTGAAAATATGGTCATTTAAACTGAGAACTCAATAAGTAGGTTCAAGAGCAAATTAATCACAGCTACAGAAAGGACTAGTAAACTAGAAGATACATTAAGAGAAAATAGATGGATGATTGACAGAAAGAGTTGAAAAATACAAATACAACTGAGGCTCTCTGTGCATCCATTCACAATTCTATTCCTCTCTCCATTCTAAAAGTAATTATATTTTTAATTCAGTGTCTATCATAACTGGATATGTATTTGTACATTCCCTATAAGTGTATATATGTGCATGTATTTTTATATGTGTATCAAACAACACAGAACATTATACTTTTTAAAACTTTATATAAAAATATTACAATAAGTACTTTTTGGCTTAATATTTGAATCTCATAAAGATTTCTTTTTACTAAATTATTTTCTCTGACTCTCCCTTATTTCATAGAACACAGCAAAATTTTCCCAAACATAATAAATGTGTCTTGCCCTAGCTGATATGGCTCAGTGGATGGTGAGTCAGCCAGTGAACTGAAGGGTCCCAGATTTGATTCCAGTCAAGGGCACATGCCCAGATTATGGGCTCAGTCCCCAGTGTGGGGCATGAAGGAGGCAGATGATCAATGATTCTCTCTCATCATTGATGTTCCTATCTATCCCTCTCCCTTCCTCTCTGATATCAATAAAATATAGATACAAATGTGTCTTTTACATCAAGATGTTAATTTTTCACATTATTAGTGGTCCTATCAGTTTTCTAGGCAGTTCCATGTTCACGTCCTAATTGCATGCATAAAGAAGAAGCTTAGGCTAGAAAAAAAGAAAGCTAAATAATCCATTTAAAAAAGTAAAAACACCATAAAAATTTTTAGATTCATTATCACTATATGATAGGACATGAAAATATGTGACTTTAAAGCATTCAGAAAACTTTTTTAAGAGTCAGCAATTAGAAAATTGAGAAATTCTCTAAGGGAGATGAAAAAGGCTAAAACACTAAAAATTAGTGGCAGAATTGATAACACAAAGCAATCCTCATTAGCTTATAAATCCCATGTCAGAAGTTGATGGTGAGTATTGAAGATCATAAAGTGATGATAAGTGGTCAGTGACCGGATTGAACCATGATCAGATTAGATTGTTTCTAAGTCATAGGAAGCATTATAGAATGTATATGAAAGCATTTCAGCCTTAAAAATATACAATTTGTTCATTAGATTTTCTCACCAAGGTAAACGTTGACATATTTCTTCTAACTCAAGGAAACTAAAGAATATCTAGAGTATATAAAAAAATTTAAATATCACTGACAGAAATAAGGAAAAAGGTAATTCCAGCAGATGAAAAATTCATTTTATTATAGCTATTTGAAATGAGGAAAGACTTGCTCCAGTAAAAATATTCAAAAGAAAGGTTCAATGTCATATTCCTGAAACAAGTTTTCCTATAATGAAAAGTAGTGAAGATTAAGACAATATTGAATAGGGCATACTTTGTAATAGATATGCAAAGAGAGTTTTGAACTATTTAATTTTATTCAATTTAAGCCTACCCTAGAAAAGATGACTTGACCTCAGGCAAAACAGCTCTTGGCAGCTGAGACAACTCTGATAGAGCTAAAATCTTGAGGCTATCTTTGAAAAAAAAGAGAAATTCTGGATGCTAGGCAGAAATGCAAGCCTAACTCTTAAGGTAAAGGTAAGACTCCAATTTAAGTAGCCTTCTGTGCTGAGTATTTTTCTCTTCTTCCGTATAAATCCACTCTCTACCCTCATCTCTACACTTGTGCTCCAGGAAGATGATCTTTATTGATTCTATCAATGACTTTTCTTGCCCTTTGGTTTGCTGTTGGGTTCAGCCAATAAAATTTGCTTGCATAACATCAAAGGACATGAGGAGAAGGTCAGAGTGTCTATTTCACTGATTCAATGTTGGCAGGCTATAGATTGGCAGTATTCTCCTCCTAAAAGTCACTGCTTCTGCGAGATGACCCTCTGCTACAGCTATAGCTTTCTCTCCAGGAGTCAGTAATCCCTCCCTCTTCGACCCTTCAAGTTTACAGGTGTGGTGGCTGGTATTGCTACAATGTAGAGAGGGAGTACATCTCCATCCCATGTTGGATTCCTTTAACCATGCCTATGTCCATGCAAAATCTCCATTTACTAAGCTGTGTATAAGTATCCCATCTCTGACCTTAGCTAATTCACTCTATTTTGAGGTCTCTACACTAATACCTCTCAAAGAAAATAAAGAGGTCCACTATAACAAGTAGGGGGAGGTTGGAAATAGGAGGAAAAATTCTTAGGGCACAATTAATAAGGCTGACTTTGATGAGAAGCAACAAGTCACAATTTTGCCAGGAAAGCCTGCTCAATTTTATGCTTCGGTTAACACTGCCCATGTGAATTCTGGAGCACTTAAACACATACAGTTAATCTTCCTAGAACCCACGAGGCCAGAAAGAGGCCAGGACCTCTTGCTCATAAACCTAAGGAATTAGTAAACACAGTTTATAGCCAATACAATCCCACATACAGCTTGAGCAAATAATAAAGTGAGAGCAGTTAAAAGTTATGATTTATCACATCTAATCAAAAAACTCACAAGGAACACAAATAAGCAAGTCTTCATTATGCATCACTACCTGCCAAAGCCAGAATTCTCTTCAATAGCATGTCTTTCAATACACACATTGAAAAGTGGAACTTACCTACTAAGCAATCATTTGACCAATTAGGTGAGCTGCATTTACCACAAAACTAAAGAGGCTACTAATCATTACTGACCCCTTCCAAGGCTCCAGGAGGAATCCTAACAATATGTTCACGTGGTCAGTATGTGTTTGTAAAATTTGCCAAAATAAAAATTTGAATCCTAATTGGTTAAGACTGTTATCGGACCACTCTACTTTCCCCACCACTGGACTTCCAACTGCGTTGAGTAATGTTGGAGTGGCTACAGGCATTTTTACAATTTGACTAATCAGCAGTCCAGTTGAAAGTATATTTCATTTCAGTAATATATGTATATGGTTCTCAGTCACTTCTGCATATAGGTAAATTATTACAAGCACTCTCCTCATAGAAATGGACGTCAGGAATATTCCCTCTACCTATGGTGTCACTCTACCCTGCACCAGACACAAAGGCACTACGCCAGAATGTTACCATGATGTAAACATGGGTCCCAACACCAGGAGCATGAGGAAATTAGGAAAGAAAAAAGGGGTTGAAAGGTCTAGGGCAAGAAGCAAGTATGTGCAATAATGTGAACAATTTTACCTATCAGACAGGTAAAATTATAAGTTCAGCTATCAAAAATGCATAATCAAAAGCTAGTTTTCTTCTATCAGAAATTGACTTAATAATTCACAAGATACAATTACAAATACCTACATGTCTTTTCTTTTTTATGGGAATCATATAAAATAAGAATTGAACAGAATTCTTAAGGTTAAAGGATACATATCTGTAGCCATTCTACAAAAGAAAAGAATGTCTGTATATAGATTATCAAAAATTCCAAAAAAAGTGTCAATCAACCTCTCTAGAGGAAAGACTGAATTACCTTTCTATTTCCTCAACAGATATTGATATTACAAATGCTGTTATGTGAAAAAGCCATCAAAATAACTGCAGAAAAAAATATGAGAGAGAAGTGACAGGCTGTTAAATAATGTAGAAATTATCATATATTTTTCTGTATTTTTTTATGTTTGTGATATTCATTACCTTTTTAAAAAATATGTTTTTATTTATTGTAGAGAAACAGAGGAAGGGAGAGCAAGAGAGAGAGAAACATCAATGAGAGAGCAACACCAATTGCATGCCCCCTTATAGGGCTCTAGCCTTCAACCCGGGCATGTGCCCTAACTGGGAATCAAACTGGTGACCTCTTGGTGCATGGAGTGATGCTCAACCAATTGAGCCACACCAGCCAGGGCTTCATTTTTAAAAATGTGCACTTGGTTATGACTTCTTTTTCCAGATAATATTCACTTTTACATTGAATTGAATATTCAAGAATTTTCATTATTTTATTTTTCTTAAAGAGGCCCATGTCCAAATTGTAGAAACATCAAGGCTCATGAAAACTAGATTTCCCTGCCAGCTGGCCTCAAACCAAGCATCATCTGTGCTGGGGTTCTTAATCCTGCATTAAGAAGGGTTCAGCAATCTGGAGCAGCAGCTGTGTGTAACTTAAAGAGTCCAGAGACGAAACATAATTTTGAAAGGCATTTGGGGGTCTGAGGAGCCTAGCTAAAGAAACTAAGATCTCCTCATCTCAGGACCCCATGCTTTTTATTAACACAAATTGTCCTGAGGTGAGGTGGAGATTTACACTTCAAAGGGTCAGGTTTCCTATACAGAGTCCATTGTCAGATTGGAAGAATTGTTGTTCAGGTGTTAGACCAGTAGGAGGGAATAACATGTAGATTAGGAGGCCCTGAGCTGTCTGGCAGCAAACAATCAATTTAATGCATCCTTTTCATATTTGGGAAAATGCCCTTCAGCTACTCCAGATTCAGCCCGGCTGTCATGCTTGAAATAGTTTCTGACACATATGTTCTAGGTTCAAGAGCAAGCACCACATAGGATGGAACTTAAGGGGAGGTCTCCATGTTAAAAAGAACATGTCATGAGGTAACATGATGATTTTCACCTGCCCATAAATGTAACTTAATTGCCTCAAGAAGGTCATCTAGTGTAGGATGTTGTCCAGAAAGGAGCTATGAAGTTGGACTTCAGGAAAAAAAAAAGTGCTTTCTAGTTCTATCTTTACCCATCACATCTTCTAACCAGAAAGAAGTCAAGTAATTTATTTGTCTTCGTTTTTTTATTATGAAAATAGGTTTCCTTCTCCACAACATTTTCATTAGTATCTATACAAAATTGATCAAACTGATCCCAATCCTCACCCCACTTACTGAGAGTTCCCAGAGAGCCCTCACCCCACTGGGCTCTATCTCTCCAAATGTCTACTGCACTGAGTTCTCAATTGCCCCACTAGTATTTCACTTCCTACACCCACTTACCTAGACCATAGACCCTCCTACTTCATTCTCTAAAAGCAACACTTAGACAAGAACGTTTTATACAGCAGGTTTCTATTAAATATTTGGTAATGGGGGAAGATTACAGCACAGTGCTTGACCGAACATTATATTGAATTAATATTAAACATCACACTGTGCCTCAAAATTCATCAGACATTTCTTATCCAGGAAATATTTCACCTAAGGCCATACATGTCCATAATCCCCAAGTGTCTTCCTTGTTGGTGTTCTCCCTAGAACCTTTCTCCTGCTTTCTTTTTGAATTTCCTAAATCCTTTCTTGGACTTTATTGTATAGATCAATTTTCATCATTTTGTCTAAATGTATCTAAAATAGAAAATGCCCTGAGGTGGTGGGGTGGTTACACTTCATAAGAAAATAGATTTATTCGGGCATTTAAAAATAAAAAAGAAGGCTAATTCTCTCTCAAATAACTCATTCTGATTTCTTCCCTGCCAACCAACTCAAACTACGTGTGGCTGTTTAGAGTAGAAAAAGTTTTCACAATTTTTTGGCTTTAAAAAAACCTGTAAGAAATTAAACAGAAACCTATTGGGAAAAATGTATTAAAAATGAATATACCAAGATATAAAGTATACATTAATAGAATACTGCTACCATATGTTACATTATTTCTATCATGTGGAAATTTTATTATTGCTACCACTAGAGTTATCATATTGCATATCCCTTTTGCCTGTCATTAAATCAAGTCCTGTCATAGAAATATGCTGCAGATTAAAGGCTAGGCTTCCCCAAATGCCTAATTCCTATCTATGAAATGAGCCCAGAATGAGAGAAAGAAATTATATCCCCCTTAAACATGGAACTTTCTTTTAAATAAGAGAATTCTAGAAAGCTTTAGAAATCATTTATTCTCGTAGCCCCATTTTAAAGATAAGGAAACTAGAGACCCATATTCAAGGCTAACCGACACCAATCCAGCTTTCCTGGTTCAGACCATTCTCATTTTACGAATGTAATTACTTATTCCAGTTTGGGATGCAAACAATATTTATCTTTAAGTTTTATTTATTCCAGATACAGATTCTAGGGGGCATGTACCAATGACACACCAATTTGAAATATTAGTGCTATGTTTACTCACAACTGAAATCTACTTTATCTGTAAATTTTTAATCTTAAATCCATTTGATATGCTTGACTTGTTAATATCTCTCTATTTTTCCCCTCCTCAGAAACAAAATGTTGACTTGCCAGTGAACACTCAATGCTATCAGCATTTAATTGCATATGGATTAATTATAAAGCTAGGTGGGAGTATTAACAAAGGGATCAATCCCTTCATTACAGGAGTAATGAGTTTCTAATGGTTCATTCATGGTTCACCGGTGTACCACACCTCCATGCCTTCCCAATGCCAAGATGAGCCCTCTGATGCCAATTGAGGTGTTAATCACTGTTCCTGACAGCTGATCACACATACACACACACACAAAAGAGCAGGAAATAGGCAAAAAATAATAATCTCATTGTGTTAACACTATGATAAGAGATCTCAAAGTGTACAATTCCAAGAAATTGCATTAGTCAGGTCTATTGGTTGCAAATGACAGAAACTCACTTGTAGTTTAGGGAAATTAATGCAAGGTGTGTTATATAAGAGCCAGAAGAAAAGGAAATGCAATCGAACCTCAAGGACCACCATTACCATCGCTTCTCTCATCTCTACATCTTTGTGCGTTTTTATTTCATTCTTGGAGACTAACTTTAAACCACAGTGGAAAGCATGACTGCCAACAACTCCCCTGCCTTGCATCCCCAGCACGCAAAAAAATTGTCAAGCTTTGAAGTCCCAGGAAAGAACATAATCTGCCCAACTTGAGTAGGTATTCATTCCTAGATGACTTGCGTATGGTCAGGAAGATAGGACCACCAGGCAAAAATTTCAAGACTGAAGACAAGAAAGTGCTAGTTCCAACAGAAAAAGGAAGTGCTTAGTATATATCAAAAATTAATTTAATATCCACTAAAAATATTTTCAATTAAGGAAGCCATGAGTATATCACTAGGGACACCAAAGTATAAGTGATGCTGGTCTCTGTTTCTAAATGCAATAGCTCTGGACCTTGAGCCAGTACCTTAACTCACCAAGCTTCTTCAACCTCAGTAACTAATTCATAAAATGGGAATAAATATTTAAAATTCATGAAGGTGGAAACCTGGAGCAGGCATGCGGGAGCTATGAGCATGTGTCTCACAGACCTCCTCTATAGAGACTAAATTAGACCAAGGGCCTCAGCTGCTGTGCTTTGAAATTCATTGCCTGGTTTGTGCGGAGGCTATTCCCAGACAATGACTAAGAATGGTGTGGGGGAAGTTGCATAAGGCAGACCCATTCCAGGGAGACATAGTACTCTACTGTCATCCAATTTTGGCTCAGATTCCCCAGTGGCTTTGCTGTATCTTTCTTAGATTGCCTATCTCTCTCTTTATCCTTCACTTGGGATCTTGTATACATTATGCTCTGACAGATGCCCCAGTTTTAATTTTTTTTTTACTTACTCCCTATTTCCTTTTACACAGGCATGTACCCTAATAAAATCCTTGCACCTTTAGTCCTATCTTTATACCTGCTTCTCAGAGGACCTAATACAAGATGGTATCAAGTTTCCTTCATGATCTATAAAATGATTTAATGCTTTTCACCTAGGACAGTAATTCCCATGAAGGACTGAATAAACTGAGAATTTTTTTAAAGTACTGATTCCAATGATACCTCCTGTATTTTATACCTAGATTTCTATATTTTATAAAAAGGGTCTTGTATCCTAGCTAGTTTGGCTCAGTCGATAGAGTGTCGGCATGTGGACTGAAGGGTCTTGGGTTCTATTCCAGTCAAGGGCACATACCTCGGTTGCAGGCTCCATCCTTGGTCCTGGTCAGGTTGCTTATGGGAGGCAACCAGTGGATGTGCCTCTCTCACATCAATGTTTCTCTCTGTGTGTCTCTCCCCCTCCCTTCCACTCTCTCTAAAAATCAATGGAAAATTATCCTTGAGTTAGATTTAACTTTAAAAAAAAAGGTCTTGTGGTAAGTGTGTTAGTCATTAGAGTTTTTTAATATATCTTTTCATCCCTCTCCCCCATCTTGAGGGCATTCAACAGAACTAAACTTCTTGATCTCTTACTATTGGGAAAGGAACATATGGCCAGTGTTGGCCAATGAGGTTTGAGAAAGAATAACATATGTTATATATGGCCAGAGTATTTTTTACCAGTCAATACTACTACAAATGTGAGCTGCAAACTGGTCCATAAACTATTTTTCCCCAGTTCGTTACAAGGTAAGTATAGAGATGGAAATAAGCATTTACAAAATTTAATAGTAATTTAACATTGCTATAACATTTAATTATGAGATCAATAATTTAAATTTATCAGATTTTATAAAAGTACTAGGGGCCCGGTGCACAAAAATTTGTGCACTCGGGGTGGAGGGAGTCCCTCAGCCCGGCCTGTGCCCTCTCACAGTCTGGGACCCCTCAGTGAATGTCCTATGATGGCCCCAGTCTGCCAGGCGTCTTTTGTGTGTGTGTGTGTGTGTGTGTGTGTGTGTGTGTGTGCCCACTGGGGACACCTGCCCCCAGCCACATCTGAGGCTCAGAGCAGTCCTCCTGTGTGTGTCTACCTGCCGGGGGCCTGCCCCCAGGCACACCGTCAAGGCTTGGAGCAGGCACCCCCTCTATGTTGATCTCTGAGACTCTTGCCCTCCCCAGCATGTTGTTCTCTTTTTTGAGCTGTGGCCAGGGCTGGGTGCGGCCTGCCTCCCAAGCTTGCCTACTGCCCATCTTCCTCCAGCCACCAGAAAGCAGGGAAAACCCCGCCTCGTGGTCAGGTCAGTCTTTTCCTGCTCCCTGATCCCCGGAAGAGACCTGGGAAGGCGCCAAGCAGGCCGTCAACTCTTTCCCACTCACCAGTCCCCTGCTACCTTCCTTTCCCACTTCCCGATGCCACCAAGGGGTCTGGGGAGCTGCCAAGCATGACCCCGGCCCCTGCAGCCTTGCTTTCCCACTCCCCGGTGCCCTGCAAAGGGCCTGGGAAGCCCACCAAGCAGGCCGCCAACCCTGCCGCCTCTTTCTCACTCACGGGTCCTGGGTCCTGCGCTGTTCCGCCCTGCAGCCGCTCTGTGCACTCGGGAGGTCCCTCAGCCCGGCCTGCACCCTCTCACAGTCTGGGACCCCTCGGGGGATGTCCATGTACTGGCGTGCCTGACCAGGCTGGGTGAGGGGTTTTAAGGCTGCCCACAGCTCCCATTGACCTAATGTCCCAGCAAGGCTGGCTGGACGCAAGTTTCTCGAGTTTATCTCCTATAATTGATGTATTGTTCCTTTAAGCTGAGGTGGGCTGAGGTAACGAAACCTCCTCTGCTTCACCTCGCAGCGCAGTGTCTATAATGAGACTTCCTCACTCTTAGTAAGTCAGGCCAGGCCTGTTCCCTTCAGCTCCCGAGAAGTCTATGATTGTTACATTATTGAAACATGTTTCGGAGCCTGCCTGCCAAGGGCCGAAAACAGTATCGCTTTCGCTCCTGCTGCAACGGATGCTGCCTAAACATTTACTCAGGTCCGTGAGTGGCGGCCACCAGTTGGCTGGGATAATTTGCATACGGCCGCTCTGATTGGCTGGTGGGCATGGCTTACCCTGTCTCGGAGAAACGGTTAATTTTACTATTTCACTTTTATTAGTTTAGATTGGTCCATGACAGATTAAAAATAAAAAATAAACAAAACTGGTCTTTTACCACAGAACTTTGCTTTAAAATCTTTGTTTTCCTCTGATATCATAAATAGCAATGTTCAAGATATTGGCTATTCTAACTTAGATCAAAATCCAAAAATGAGTGAGTGGAACTCAGAACATAAGAACTGAATAAGAATTAAAGACTATTGGAGAAATGGAGATGGGTGGGGAGAAATGAGAAGAGAAAGAGCCGAGAAACCAGGTTGGCTGGAGTCTACAGAGAAATGTCAGCCAGTAAGAAACCCCCAATGATAGGGAAGCCAATGGGAGCTGTTTGCATTATTAGGATGTATATGTTCTATTGGCCTTACATTCATAGAACCTCAGGTTGGTGATATCTTAGGGTCATGGGTTCATTAGAAACACATCTCACAGAGGGTCATATCTGCCAAAAGAGAGCAACACCGCACACTTCGTTAAAACAATCCACCTACTGAAGTCACATGGTAGAATCAGGAAATTCAAGCCAGCCTTAATTTAAAGAAAGCCCTAGAGCAGACACAAATGGAATTTGAGCCAACTATATTCCAGACTCCAAGGACAGGGTAGTCCTAGTTGACAACAGAGCAATAATGATAATAGGAAAGATTTGAGTGAATAAACAAAAAGCTTAGAATAAACAAGTGTGATTACTAGCTTTCTCCAGTGACAAATTATACATTGTTTTGAGGACATCATTCTGAGTCATCTGATTCTAGCTTCTCATTGCCTTTGAGCTATTTTTCAACTCTGTAAATTGTAGAAGATTACAATGAGATGAAAATGACTCTTGGCTATGAACATGTAAATTAATTGTCTGGTGAAAGGACAATGTTCCTCCTTCAAGAAAATTTTACGTCATTTGAAAATTAATTTTATTATTATCTGATCTATAAATCTCTGGGGTGGGGAGGTTAATATCTCTTTTGAACCAGATATAACATCCTCCTAATCCCTGCACTAATAATGAGTTAAGTAAAATCTTTAACATATATTTATTTTCTATCTGTGTGAAAATCATGACTTTATCTTTTTTAAATTACCTTTTTGACAAGCTAGGCATTGTAGTACATCTTTTACATATAGTATGTCCCTACCATCTTCCCAATAATGGAATTGAGTATAATTTTAACTCCCATTTTATAGATCAAGGGTCAGTAAATGACCAGTTGGTGAGCCAAATCTGTCCTGCCGAAGTCAGCCTATTGTCATTAGTACGATACTATTGGAACAGAGTGTGCCCTGTGCTTTGTTGATTGTCTGTGACTGTTGTAGCAGAGACAGGGTGCCCCCAAACCTATAGTTTATTATCTGTCCCTTTACAAAAAAAATTTCTGAACCCTGCAATGGATGAGAAAACAGGCTTTGAAAGGTTATAAAAAGTACCCAAATTCCCACTATTAGTGAATCGATAGCCCAGACTATTAAGCCTCTCCCTCTACATTGCCTTAGAGCTCAGTGCTCATGGGCTTTATTTTCATTTGTCCCTAACCAGAGCCGCTCCTATGTAGCATAATGTGATATCTTTAAAGAATGGCCCTTTCTTCATTCATGGTTGGAATATCTTTAGGAAGGAACTATCATTCATGTTGCAATGATAGATAAGGCAAAAATGCCTGAGAGAAGAAAAATTCGAAGTTAGGTTTGTGTGAAGGTGGTACTTCTGCTCTCTGAGTAGAAAAGAGGTCAGGTGATAAAACAATAAACAAAAGAAGGAGTGATGGTTTAAAGGGAGGTTGGCACAAACCCAACTGAGTCTGCTTAAGAGCAGTCAGGCACCTAACTCAGCATGCTTTAATCTTTCCTCTCCCTGACCACCTCCTGTCTGCTTTGTATTTTGTTGTCAAAAGTGGGGATTGTAACCTCTTATCAGCCTGTGTCAGCTGCTGAGGACCTGGTTGAAAATGGAAGGAGCAATTGTTATGAATAACTGTTATATGAAATAGTCTTTAACAACTTTCCTTTTGAAATATTATTATCCCTTCCTTCTCCCCTCAACTAGCTCCCTACTCCAAAATTACCCTAATTAATGTATATGTGTGCGTGTGTGTGTCTGTGTGTACATATGTGTAGGAGGGCCCACATGGTTTCCCTTTAAAGAAACAAGTGCACAAAACTATAAAATAAATGAATTCTGCTCAACACTCATATATTGATTATAAGTTTTCAAAAACCCACAAAGAAGAGAAAGGCCAAGGTGTCCAGGAAAAGGCTAATCGGAACTTTAAAGGGCAACGAAAACCATATAAATGGGATTCCCCTTGAAATTCTGCAAACTGCTAATGATGAAGTATTTGGGCAATTAAGTCACTAGGAATTCAGCACAACCCAGAAGAAGAGGGCTACAGATTTTGGATTTTAGTGTCATTCCTTCCAAAGAAAGGAGGGGGGAAAATGTATCAAAGAACACTATTCTCTTACCTCAACCAAGTCTTGAGGAAACAGCAAATCTCTCCAAACAAACCAAATGATGTATGTTCTAGCCACAAGAGAAAGATTAAGAAGTGGGCTATATGGTAACCAGTAAGAAGACTCATCACAGCACACGCCCACTTCCTCTGAGATAGACACAGTCCACTCTGGTTATTTGTGGTTCTGAAGTTCTAAGTCTCCACAGACATTGACTTAGCAAATAGTAAATCATTGCTCTAGGAAAAATCTAGGGGTACAATCTGCTAAATATTTGTGTTAATTGATCACTACATAACCTTGTTTTGTGTGTGTTTCTGTTTAAAGACATCTTATTTAATATATATTGTTGATTCATTAACATTAAACTCATGTCCAGTATTACAAGTCATGCCTTAACGAAATTTATCTATCACACATATTTGCATCTAACACACACTCCATGAGGCAGCTTACAGACTTCTTACACTTAGAAAAACTAGACAGTCCATCCACACTACACTTAAGAGCTATTTTAAACTGTGCAATCACCACCAACAACAACAAAAATGTAAAAAATGTGGAACTAAATAAACCACATGCCCTGGTGAGGTAGCTCCGTTGGTTAGAGCATCATCCCATATGACAAGGTTGCAGGTTCAATTCCCACTTGATGCACAGACAAGAATCAACTAATGAATGCATAAATAAGTGAAATAACAAATCAAGTTTCTCTCTCTCTAAAAATCAATACATTTTTAAATATTAAAAATTATTAACGAAAGACACTAGGATGAGAACTAATACAAGAAGGCAGAGCACAGCCTTGCTTGACCTCAGCTGGGAATGTGGGTCAGGTGACTCAAATTTTTCACCACCCTACCCATGTGCATGTCTGTGAATGATTGCAAAAGCACCTTGGGTATTGACTGTGTGGTTACAAATAACTTCTAGCAAGTAGACAACTTTGCAAATACAAAGCCCATGAATAATGAGGATTGACTCTATCTATTTCCCCCCAGAAACTGCATAAGCAGCAAATAACACCTTGGGAATAACACAAACAGATCAGCATGGCCAGAATAAATAATATAAACATTTCTTAATACTAAACACCTCAGGCACAAGTATGAAATACTGTGAATTCTTTAAGGGAATGTCAAGTTGAACACTCGGCATGAATGATTGGTGAATGGGGGAAATGCTGACTGCTTCATTACCTGGCAGAGACTGTGTGTAACTGGCCATTTTTGATATCCAGGAAGCTGGCATAGTAATTGATTTCCCAGTTCTGTAAAACTAAGCATCTAAAATCCAATCTCAAGCAACCCTAAGGGTTTTTCCATTGTGTCCTTCCAAAAATCTTCAAACCCGCAGCACATTAACCTTGAGGATATTATAAGTCTACTAGAGGCCTGATGCACAAAATTCACGTAGGAGTAGGCCTTCCTTCCCTGGCTGCCAGCACCAGCTTCCTCCTGAGACCTGGGACCCAGGCTTCCCTTGCAGTTCCGGCTTTGTCCAGAAGGTCGTCTGAAAGGATGTCCAGTCTAATTAGCATATTATACTTTTATTATTATAGATAGGAATAAAACTGTGATGTATAGTGAGCCTGTTTAAAAAAAAAAAAAGGCTTGAGCCCTGGCCAGTGTAATTCAGCAGTTTAGAACTACGCCTTCATATGGAAGGGTTCTGGGTTTTATGTCTGGTCAAGGGCATGTACCTGCAACTTCTATGCCTGCCCTGTCAGGGCGTGTGCACAAAGCAATCAATCAAAGTGTCTCTCTCACATCAATGTTTCTCTCTTTTTCTCTTTCCTCCCTCCCTTCTGCTCTCTCTAAGGATCAATGGAAAAAATATCCTTTGATGAGGATTAAAAATAAAAAGTCTCCAGCCAAGAAAACACTGATCACTGAGAAGTCAAAAACAACAAAAGAGTATTGGTTATTTTGCATATTAAAGAAAAAACTGTTTTTCACTGAAAAACTGTGCATTGTCTACATACAGCACGTTCTTTTAGGCTATCAGATTTTAACTTTTTCTTGTTTTTAAGTTATTTTGTAACCCTTCTTTGTTGGAGGTAACTGATAGAAATGTAAATTCTATCCAGTCTGGGAGAATTTAACTGATTCCTCTTATCTGCAGGGGGTTTGGGGGAGAAATAGTTTTGCCTCATTGGCGATTTATTTCAACATTCCTTTGGTTTCCAGAGGAGTTTATGGTATTTTAATTTATCCTCTGAACCAGTTGTAACATCGGCCTGATTCCCTCTGTTTCTCTCTACCCTCTTAGGTACAATGCCAGGAAGCTGAGAATTAAACTAGCAAAAGACAGAGTAGCAGGAGAAAGGCACACAATTTTTATTAATATTTATGTGCATTGGGGTTCACAGAAAAGAAGTGACTCTCAAAAAGGAAGAGAGACTTAGGGACTTGTATGCATTTTAACAACAGCAACAACAAATGTTTGAACTCTAAGAGATGATAAATCATGAGGAAGTTACCAGGAAATATATAGGCAAACTAATGAAAGTCTTATTTTTAGTAAAATTATCTTAGCGCCAATTGATTCTCAGTCCCCAGTCATAAGTGGTCCTCTCTTCCTGGGTGGGGTAAGGGGTTGTGGGTAGAAGTGGACAGGATACTGTTACAGAATTTACCAGGCAACTGAAAAATACACAGGAGTACTCGGAGATACAGGAAAAACTCGTTTATTTCCAGATGCACTAGTACTGTGACTCAAGGGAGCCTGTTTCCAAATCCTGAGCAAGCCAATATGGAGAAAGCTTTCTCTTTATATTCTTTGATTTCTTTGTCCCCCATAAATGGATCAGACTTCCTGACCTTTCGCAGGCTTTGCAAAAAGCCACACCTAAAGGCCTGGCTTGGCACCAGCATTGATAACCCCCTCCGGGGATTGTGTATGGTTCATGGTTTACAGCCTCTGTAAAATGGGAGTATTTAGGTAAACAAATCTTGCAATTCCAGGTAATTAAGGAAGGGGCAGTGACTAGACTATAGGCTAACAGGAATGTGCATTAGGGATACTTATTAACTAGGTACAGAGTCAGGCTGCTAGTCTCTACATTCTTCCACAAATGGAGTTAATTATGGGCTAGCAAGAGTGTGCGTTGGAAGGCAGGTTACTGGCACAGATTCAGATTGCTAGCCCCCCAGAAATGTCTTATGTTCCCCATCAATACCTTCACAAAGGGCAACTTAGGCTCTGCTTTTCCTGCATCTGTTTGTTCTCAGTTGCCATCAGCCCAAAATAATAACTGGCATTTATTGGGATGGTATATTCTGATCGCCATCACCTTTTAGATGAGTAAAATAAAATCTTTAATGCATGGTCAGTTTTTAAATCTGTGTAACTGTCATTACTTTACCTTTTTCTAAAAATCTATTCCCAGGGCTTTAATTCCATTGTGCCCTGAGGGAGGAACTTGAGAAGATATAAGTCAGATATTTGTTTACATATAGTCTTATATATCCCTAGAGACCTGGTGCATAAAATTCATGCACAGGGGGGCTGTGTGTGTGTCCGTCAGCCCAGCCTGCACCCTCTCCAATCTGGGATGCCTTGAAGGATGGCTGACTACCTGTTTAGGCTCAACATCCCTCTCACAATCCAGGACTGCTGGTGCCCAAACACTCGCCTGCCTGCCTGCCTGATTGCCCCTAACTGCTTCTGCATGCCTGCCTGGCCATCCCCTAACCACTCCCTGCCAGCCTGATCGATGCCCAATTGCTCCCCTGCAGGCCTGGTCACTCCCAACTGCCCTTCCCTGCTGGCCTGGGCCTCCAACTGTTCTCGCCTGCAGGCTTGATTGCTCCTAACTGCCCTCTCCTGCTGACCTGATCACCCACAACTGCCCTCCCCAGCTGGCCATCTTGTGGCAGCCATTTTGTGTTGGGGGTTAATTTGCATATTACCACTTTATTAGATAGAAAGTATTCTACTTACAGAGCACAGTTCTACAGTATAACTGATGTGAGGAGAGGGTGGAGGGAAAGGGCACTTTGGAGAGTGTTTCTGTGCCCTGGATGAGGTTAATGAAGGCACATATTTTAATTAGAGTAGAAAAGAGCTACAAACAACTTCCTCAAAGATGTTTTAAATTTGAAAGGCACCCAAGCTTGGGGTAATACTCTAAATAATTTTTTTTTTGTTAATCCTCACCAGAGGATATTTTTTCATTGCTTTCTAAAGAGAGTGGAAGAAAGAGTCAGAGACAAAGCTAGAGAATCCTTCATGTGAGAGATACCTATCTATTGGTTGCCTCCTGCACACACCCTGACCAGGGCTGTGGATCGAGCCTACAACCGAGGTACATGCCATTGACCGGAATCAAACCTGGGACCCTTCAGTCTATGGACCAACACTCTATCTATTGAGCCAAACTGGCTAGGGCTTAGCAATTTTTTAAGATGGCTCATAGAGCCCTAACCAGTTTGGCTCAGTGGATAGAGCATCAGCCTATGGACTTAAAGGTCCCAGGTTCGATTCTGGTCAAGGGCATGTACCTTGGTTGCGGGCACATCCCCAGTAGGGGGTGTGCAAGAGGCAGCTGATAGATGTTTCTCTCTCATCGATGTTTCTAATTCTCTATCCTCCACCCTTTTTCTCTGTAAAAAAAAATCAATAAAATATATTTTTCTAAAAAAAGATGGCTCATAGAGAATAACTCAGAAAATATATTGTTTACTCCTCTAGAGCCTCAGGCATCCTCTAAAGGTAGTTACTGACCACCATGTACCCTGCTGTTAAGAAATCATTCTTTACACACACACACACACACACACACATACACACACACATTATTTAGATAATAGAGAGGTCCTCCATTATCTAAATGGCATTCCAGAGGAATGATTGGTAGAAATTGTTAGACTTTTCACTAAGGAGTTTCAATAGCAATTACCAGAAAGTCATGGGTGGCCAGCATTCCAGGAAATCTGAGAGACATTCCCGGGTTGATCATAGCTACCGCCTTCCTTCTACCCTCCACACTGGGAAACACTTAATCCCCATCTGGGTCTGGAAGCTCAGCTCAACTTTCAGAGTAGCAGTCATGCAGCTATTCTGACCTCAGAAAAGAAGTTCTTAAATATCCCAGCCCATTAACTCCTGGATTCAGACTCAAACCATTCCTGCTACTTAGTCAACACTGTTGCAATGTCTCATTTACAAAAGCTAGGCTTTAACTTTATTCCCAGATCCCACGCACTGTCTTGCAAATATCATATACATATGCAGCATTTGTTCGTTAGTTCATCAGGGTCACCTAGAGTTCAATGTCCTCCTTTCTATGTGCATCCTGAGTTCCTTTATGGGAAAATTCTTCTGTGTGAGTACTCTAGGCAGGAAGCAGAGCTCACCTCCTACCTCATAACCCCAAGGGGCTACACTATTTTCTCCCTGCCCTGGTATAACCAGTAAGATGGGTGCATTAGTTAGGTTCAGCCAAGCAAATATGTAATGTGCATTTGCTTTTGAAAATATTCAATTCTACCAGGTAAATAAGTGTATAGTTTATTAAAAAAATAGGCAAAAACTTTTAAGGTGTTTTCAGTATAGGTAAGAAGCATGAGATAAGAAGCTAGCAAGTAGAGCATGCATGTGTCCATGAAGAATGAAAGGGCCAACAGATGCTTAATATTCAAAAAAACACCTGTATACTAAACACAGATGTGACTAAATATACAAGAGGCACCAAAAATTCAGGGTATATATACTAACTACCGAGGGGCACTTAATACATATGACACTTTCATTCATCACCCATTCTGGCTCCATGTGTCCTTGGCCCAAGAAAGGCAAATAAAGTCCATGGCTGCTCTTCAAGCTAACCAGGAAGCTCCCACTATGACTAACTGTACTTGTGCCTCTGTGTCTCCAATAAAGCAATATGTGTCATTGGCCCAGGACAGCAGCCCTTGGTGGGCTCATTTGCTCAAACCTCAATTTTGCTCCACAACTTTGGTGGAGACAACTAATGTGGCGCAGAGATGTCAGATATGAACATGGCATGTCCTAAGATCCAGATGGCGTGGCCTGTATCCTAAGTGTGCATGTATCCTAAGTGGGTTACCTCCCCCCAGCTTTCCTCCCTTGCTTCTCACTGTGTGTTTTCATTTCATTTAATAAATCACATCATTTGAGCGTCTTAATTTGGTCTGTGAGGTTTTCTGTTCTGTGACCTCTGGGATGGCCTGTCCTGCAGTATATCTGAAAGCTAGCATTGCCTCAAGGTAATTCTCCTCTGTCCTGGGACCTGGAGTCAAGTATGAATGATGCAAGGCTGGGTCCCATCAGCCTGAGGCCCAGGCCGTGTTTGCATTTGAATCTTGGCTGCGGTGCCCGCCCATGGCCTCTAGAGTCCTCCTGATTCCAATATGTTTCCTTTCTTCTTTTGTAATTGTAAAAGATGGCATACATAAGAAAAGTATATAAAATATGTGTAAAAATTGGCAAATAATTATAATACAAGCAACCATGAAACCTCCCCAGCAGGGTAGAAAAATTAAAACCAGATGTAGGAGTGAAACTTACCCAAGACTAATTCTCCTATACGTTGGCCTCAGAAAAAAAATGCCGGTTTCCTGCACTGTTCCACAGAAATGGGCTGTGGCCTGGTGTTTAAGGCAAAACTTATCAACAGTGACACTTGGATCACAGTCTTCCAGGAGAGGGCGAATGTTGATTTGACAAGGCCTATCAGTCATTTACTACGTCACAGAACTATAATTACAGACATAGACAACAGCCTCTGGGTCTGAAGGCATGGTGCTTCCTCGAACACAAGACCAAGCGCTTGGGAAGAGCTGGAGTCACGGTTTTATCACTGTAGCTAGAAGCTCCAAAGCCCAAGGGTTGCAATCTCTCCCCCAGAGTCTTATATCTAGGCCCACTAGGCATCTGTGAGCCGCCCAGCTACAGACCTGCACATGTGCCATTGACACTGTCTTCATGAAATTCTCCCACTGTCCCAGACTCTGCAGGGACAGCGCATGGAATCCCTCATAACTGGTCCTCATTTGCGTGATGCAAACATTGCCAGGACTTCAATCCTCATTCCCATGTACCCTTCCCCAATCACAATCCTCCCTCTCTCCTAGAGATAACCACAGTTCTGTCTTTGGTGATCATTATTTTCTTGTTTTTCTTTTCTTCTACCACCTAGAATTTACTTAAATAATTCTGGTTTTGTCTCTTCGCTTATTTTGAAAATTTACATTGTATATAAGATTCATCTAAGTTGTTGTGCAGGGAAATGCAGTTTATTTGTTGCTGAGAAGTTATTTATAGGTTCATTCTCTTACAGAGGAGCATCTAGAAGTGGAATTGCTGGGTATGCTGATGAGCAGTTTTGAGGAGACGATGGCAGAGAGTTTATCATAGTGTTTGCACCCATTTATGCTCCTGACATAGATGGAGGTCCTCTTGTTCACAGTCTTACCTCCACATGGTACTGTCTGATTTTTTTTAACGTTTGCCAATCTGGCGTGTGTGTGTGTGTGTGTGTGTGTGTGTGAGAGAGAGAGAGAGAGAGAGAGAGAGAGAGAGAGAGAGAGATAATACCTTATAATGGTTTTATTTTGTATTCTCCTTGTTTCCAATGAGGCTAAGAACCTTTTTATATACCTTTAAGCCCCTGTAATTTCCTCTTTTATTAAAAAGCTCTATTCCATCTCTATGTACAAAATTCTATTGAGTTGTATGCCTTTTTCTTATTTCTTGTTTGTAGGATCTTTGTATATATTTTGGATCTAGATATTTGGTAGTAAATATAACAAGTATCTTCTGCTCCTTAGTTTGTTTTTTTCACTCTTTTTAAGGTGTCTTTTGATAAAGTTCTTAATCTTAATCTTAATGAAGTAGACAATGCAATCTTTTCCTATATGTATAGTATTTCTGGAGTCTTGCATACCTTGATTTCATGAAGATATTTTCCTGCACAGTATTCTAAAACGATTTATAGTTTACTTTTACATTTAGGTCTCTAAGTCACTGGAAATAGTTTTTTGTTTGTTTGTTTGTTTTGTTGTTGTTGTTGTTGTTGTTTTTGGTGAATGTTCCTGCTTTTCTCCCAATCCAGGTTCTGCAACCTCCAATCAATTTCACAAGCCCCTGATCATCTTATAATAAATCCTCTTTTTGCTTTAGATAGTGCATGTAAGTTTCTGCTGCTTTCATTCAAGAGCTCAGACTAATAAAGGAAATTACTGCCTTGGCTCCCATTCCTGAAATCCTGCCTCTTAACCCCAGCCCAGTTCTGTGTCCTGGGACTAGAGGAAGATTGGTTTTTGTCCATGATTTGGACTCTGTCCAAAGGTTGCTATACTCCATGATCATGTACCTTACCCAGCAGCCTACTTTGTATTTCAGAGCCTGTACCTGGGTTAGTTCTACCAGCTCCCAACACATTGCCCAACTCCACTATAAATTAAAAAAAAAAAAACCTAAAAAACAAAACATGCTAATTCTCAAGATACAACATGAAATTGTATGCCAGGCTTTCCATGCCCAGTTGGAAGAGCGAGAAGCCCACAGAAAGAAGGTTAAAGAGATAACCTGCATAAGCCATTGCCAAATGACATCATCCACTAAACCAGACAAGTGAAAGCAGGTTTAAGTCCCAGTAGGGAATTTCAGATCTTATTGCCAGTTTTTGTCTCTCTTATCAGGAGACCCTGCAGGAAGATTCACACTTTACTTCTTTCCAAGTGGTTTATTGATTTGCGGACTCAGTGAAATGTGCATCAGTTGAACTAACTATTCCCTTTAAGTAAAGGGGGTGGGGACTCACACTGTGCTGAAATTAACGGGCACAACGGAACTGCCTCTTAGAGTTCAGCCACAGCACAATAGATGCACACAATGTGAGGGCAATCTGGAGATTAAATAGCTTTACTGTATCCTCAGTGATCAAAAGCCAGTAAATACATTCATTTCTTCTTTCTTTGGCTTCCTCTTCCCTTCCCCCAGACACACACATTGCAAAGAGATTATGTGCACTACTTAATCGAAAATAGATTTTCTTCTCATTCTCCCTCTTGCTCTTTGTATCACTAAGATTTATTTTTCCTCACTATTTCTTAAATGTGTAGCAAGCTCTGGATCTTTTCTTCCTCGATGTTCACTTAACTTCACATCTTCTCTGATCAAGTCACAATGGAAATAATGTCTAAGGCAAGACAAGATGGCAAATATGCCACATATAATCAAAAATTTTTCTTATAAAAAATGTATCTCATACATGGATATGAGTCTACTGACCTAATTTTTTATTTCCTCTTAATAATGAATAGATAAATCTCCTTTTAACTTGTCTGTCTATGGCTCTTGTGACTAATAACTATAATGCTTGGATATTTTATAACCTTTACTGACTTCAAAATCCTTTGACACAATCATCTCATTTTATGTCCAAACTGTTATTGAGATAGGTAAGATCTATAGCATTATCTTTTGTTTCTTGAGAATGAACTGAAGCTCAGAAGGAATAAATGAATAATCTAAGACACAGCCAAGACCCAATCTTGACTTTTATTATTCCTTGGCTAGCGCTCTTCCCAAGATGATTGTCCAATATCAAAAGTTTCTATAGGTGGTTATTATAATACTAGTAGCCCGTTGCAGGAAGATTCCTGGAAGAATAGGGCTTCCTGAGCCAGAGCAAAGCAGAGAAGGGAGCAAAGCCCACCTTGGCTCCAGTCTCTGCTGCCTCAACCCCCATCTCTGCCACCTCGACTCCCTCCCATCTCTGCCACCTTGGCTCCCTCCTGTCTCTGCCGCCTCAGCACCCCCCTCTCCCCTCCCCACTTCTCCCTCCCTTCTTCACCATCTCCACTGCCTTGGCTCCGTTCCCTTCTGCACCACTTGGCTCCCTTCTGCAGCACTTGGCTTCCTTTTACACTGTCTTTAGTCTTCGCTCTCCTGTGTATGCAAATCAACCGCCATTTTTGATGGGCTAATTTGCATACAGTTGCTCTGATTGGCTGGTGGGTGTGGCCTAGGCATCTCGGGTGATGGTTAATTTGAATATTACTCTTTTATTAGAGTAGATTTATTTTAGGCAAAACTTACCAATAATCAAACTGCAACACTGGCCATATTCAAATCTTTTTCAACCATCTAATGCCATATTTGACATAAGCATGCTATCACATGGACTATAAGAGCATAACTTGTCTGATAATACTATTATAAATATTACTATATGCAAGGATTCTATAAGTGGCTAATATATTGAATACAATTATTGGTGATTTTTTTAGTTTTCTTTAGCTATTCACAATTTAAAATTATCTTATTTTTTAATTGAGATTAAGAAGCCAAACACATTCCAATAAAATGTGCTTAAAAAATAAAGGTCAAATTCCATACTTCCTTTGTTATTAGCCTACAGAGTGAGTAAACAGGCTTTTTGCAAACATAGTTAGGCCTTTATAATGATACAGAAAAAGCAGGGGACCATTGGTTTCAGGACACATATCTGCTAATACAGTCTGTCCATTTACTTTATTTTTGAATACTTAGCTGTTAATTTTAAGGCTGGCTAAAATTCTGCATTGGAAATAAAGAATTTATTTAAATAGGATTACTCGATATGAAAGAAGAATGTTCAAGAAAATTTATGGTATATGTATTATTTGTTAAATCTTCTACTCTGATTATCCAGACTATTCTGAAAGAACAAAGGCAATTTCTTCTTGTTAATGCTGTCATTTATCTAATTCACTTTATTTAATTTCATTCACTTGTTAATTCAATCATCATTATTCACATACCATGTGTTCCTTGCATGAGACCACAGGCGATAAAAATATAAGTGATACATGTAACCTCATGGGTGAGCTAAGAGATTCCACAGAAAAGGAACAAACTGCCACCTTGAAAATCAAGAGAAGCTTGCCAGATGATATAATATCTAATCTGGGGAGAACAAACAGAAACTTCCCTTATAGCAAACCCAGTTTCTTTAAGTGTCACGTGAGCATCAATGTCTTTCTGTGGTATTTAGCAAGACATAAAATAAGCAAGAATTCTATGGATTTCATAATTTCCATCCTGGGGTCCCAAATTCCATGATTCCATAAACTAGTTCCAATACTTCAAACAAAGTAGTAGAACCAAAACAGCTCTTTCACTCTTGTCTGCTGTTTGCTGGCCACCCTGATTCTGAACTTCTATATCAGCCTGAGCTAGCACACTACAGAAGGTAACCCTTATAAACTCATATAATTCCCAACACAGAAATTACCTCAGACTTCTTTATTTCACTTCAAAGTCTATTCTTCTCCTGCTTCACAAAAACTAATTTTGAGTTGAATGTGTTTCCCCATATTTCTGCAGGGGAGCTATGGAGTGGTTTTGGCTCTTCATAATTTTAATCACCCTCCCCCTTCCACATACACAAAATATTCCAAGAAAAAATAAATTCTACATGTAATAAAGAAATACGTTGTTTTAGACAAAAAGAGTATAAAGAAATCATCTGGTCTCATCTGCTAATCAGGATACTGGCAGATGCTGTTTAGGATATTCATTTCCCATCCTTGCTAAACTCTGCCTTTGTCCAGATAATGGGCAACAAAGTCCTCAGAAAAGATAGACCACTTCCTTTTCCCTAGAAATTGAACTCTGACTAGTGGAAAACTATCATGCTGGTGATTGGCTCAGATGCATAACCAAGATATAGTTCTGACCATTGGCAACTGAGGACAAATTGGCTTGGGGCTTCTAGAAAATATTTTTCTTTATGATACAAAGAGAGAGACCCCATAAGAACTCCTTTCTTTCTTCTTGTCTATGGATGATGTCTTTAATGTTTCGGGATCCTGGTTGGGCTTCGTTGGACAAGGTTGAAATGCCATCTTATGACAATGAGTAGACAAGTACAAAAATCAAGCCTGCTTGCTGGGTATGATAGAGTTAAAAGTTAGAAAGAGCCCAGATTAGAGGAGATATCATTGATCCATTGTACAATCCTAGAACTGTCCAGTCTCTGGACTGAAATACAAAATGTTCGTCTGGTTTAATCCATCTCTATAAAGAAATTTTGGAGCCACCATAGCCCTACTGCCCTACTGACAACATATTTAATGTCCCTGCCTTAATTTTGGTTCTCCTTAAGGAATTTAGCTACAACCCTACCCTCACTTCCTATCTTGTCTGAATTTTTCTCCAATTTAATAGCACCATGAAAACAAACAGTTCAAGCTTATGGACCCAAACTCTGACTTTCAGTTATCTGGCCTATCTTGGTCCTTTGAAAGAGACAGGGCAGGAAGATCTACTTCACTGTATATGCCTTTGATGGCAAATCACTTATTATATAACTAGGGGCCCAGTGAGCTATTTGAAAGCGCATGGCACCGCCCTACCTTGACACCTAAACCTGTCCACACAGAGCTCCAGCGTGCCTGGTCCAGGCCCCAAACCCTCTAGCCTTCTCTTGCTGCTTCAAGCCCTGCCCTCAGTCCCTCCAGTGGCCTAGGGCTGGTCCTGCCTTCTCTGGGTGACTCTCTGCTTCCTCCCCAACTTCAGAAGAACACAGTGACTCCGCTCTGTGATGGTACCAGAAGAGAGCATGGAAGCCTTCCACCTATTGCGCTGTGCTCCTTCCCCTGGCAGGTGGCCACCAGACCCTCAGAGTGAGAGTGGTGGGTGGTGAAAGACTGGTGAGGGGGGCACTATGCGCTCTCACCCCTGCCCTCCCCAGCACAGGATGATCCCGCCTCCTCCAGGCACCTCCCCGCTTCCACCCAGTCACCAGAGCAACTCTCCAGCTAATATGCTAATGACCTGGTCATTACCGTTGCGGCCTATCAACCATTAGCATATTAGCTCTTTATACTAATCTATTGGTATAGATTAGTAGGGGCATGGTGCACAAAATTCATTCATGAGTAGGATCCCTAGACCTGGCTGGTAATCAGGGCCAATCTGTGGGACCACTGACGGGGCAATCAGGGCCCCCCCAACCCTGCTGGCACCTGCCATAGCTGGCTTGGGGCCTGCTGGCTGGGGGCAGCTCCTGCATTGAGCATATGCCCCCTAGTAGTCAGTGCACATCATAGCGACTGGTCATTCCACCATTTATTTGATTTGCATATTAGGCTTTTATTATATAGGATTTTACTTTGGGGAAGACAAAAGTAGTTTTAAGGATAAAGTTCATAGTATTTTTTTTAATTTCTATTGACAAAAAGTTTGAGAATCACTATCAAAATTCAAGTATTGATTTTGGCCCCATGGAAAAAATCTGGAAGATGAGACTCTTCAGACCTGGTCAACTGAAACCCTTTGAAAAGTCATAGGGTAACTGTACAAATAAAAAAGTCCACATTTCCCTAACCAGTTTGGTTCAGTGGATAGGGCATCGGCCTGGGGATTGAAAGGTCCCAGGTTCAGTTCCGATCAAGGGCATGTACCTTGGTTGCAGGCACATCCTCAGTAGGGGGTGTGTAGGCAGCTGATCGATGTTTCTCTCTCATCGATGTTTCTAACTCTCTATCCATCTCCCTTCCTCTCTTCAAAAAATCAATAAAATACATTTTTTTTAAAAAGTTCACATTTAGAAAAATCTTAAGGTAAAATAAAATATTTATACAACAAAATATTCAAAACCATCTAAGTAATAAATAATGGTAGAAAAATCAATCAAGTACACTATCATGTACCATATATTTAATACAATAATTAAAATAGTATTTTCATTTGTATTAGCATGTAAAATGTTGCTTTGCTAGGTAAGGAAGCAAAATAGAGATAACAGATATATAATGTGATCTTTATGAACCATGATTTAACAGGATGAAAACATGACAAGATGAAAATATTACTAAAATGTGAAAACAGTGACTATATTTGACAATAATAAAAATGGGCTATTTTAATTTTCTTCTCTTTATTTTTCATTACTTTCCAAGGGTTCTTGTATAAAAGTTTATGAACTGCTAAACCCAAGGTCATTGCCACATTTGGTTCCTTAGTGGCTTCTTTTTGGCCACAGCCAAAAAGAAAATGCTTGCAAATGTTTCCAAATGCATTAATATACATCACACCAAATCGGATGAAAACTGTGAGTTTCAAACCGAACGATCCAGAAGTTCCCAAATTCCAGATGTTTGTTGGAGAGTCAACTAAATTACCAGATCTTTAACTGCTTAGTTTTGTTGCCTATTTGGAGTTTCGGCTTTCAGTAGCTGGGTGTTGAAACAACAACAGCAGCTAAGATTTCTGAGGAAATAGTGCAGGTGCTCTGGTAGGGATGCACTCAAACAAATGTTTAGACAAACGTTTACCCAGCACCTGTCTGAACTGCATCTGTACTAGAGCAATGAATTCCTTCTAAAGAAATGGCCAGCTTTTTAATAGAAGCGTGTCTGGTGTAATATCTTACTGGATGCTTCTATTGATATAGAGAGGAGAGAAATATTGCCACTGACACAAGATGAAAGGATAATTGGGCTCCATCATGAATCTCTTATAAGCCTCTAAATCCTGGCTCAAAGACTGTAAAGAGTCATTTAACCAAGAGCATTTTGGCGTTTTCCAGAATAGGCACAGCTCCTTAGCTGCCTTCTTGCCTGGAGAAGTGCCAAGATATTAACATTTAAATCACCAAAAAGGGAATTTGGCCTCTCTGAGTTGTTCCTATCCCATCAAGACTATTTCTAGTTATGGCCTCAAACTTCCCAAGAGGAGGGAAAACCTCCGTCCATTAGTATCAGAATCATCTCACAAGGAAACAGCTGCCGCATCCTGGAATGAGAATTAGACAGGGAATCAGGAAGCCTCACTCCTAATCTGGCTCTGTTGGGAACAACTTTGACCTGAGGCAATCCACAAAAACACTCAGATCCACTGATTCTTCATCTTTAGGAACGTGAAGGGGTTGATCTCTAAGACCTTCGTGATCCTATTTCCTTAGTTTTCAAGTAACCTGCATGTCTGCAGGCGAATCCTCCCAGAATCACCTTTTACCTTAAGGTGCCGACATTCCTGTGCTCACCCCGTGTTTTCTATAAGTTATCTGGGAATGTGCGATCTCAGCTGCACCTTTTGCTCAAGTTCCTGCTTCTGCTGCATTTCCCATCACTTCACTTAAGTTCAGCCGTATTCTCTTCCCTCTCTACCTTTTCACCCCACACTGTGAGACTTTCCTTTCTTTTTATTTTCTCCTTTCTGCCCCTCATTCTCCTCCCCCAAAGACAAGCAAGATGGGTTCTGGAGAAAACAGAGAATTGACGACAGAGATAGTATCCAAAGGAAAACAGGCTTGAGTATCAAGATGTAGGCTAAAAACATGATCCAGCCTAACGAGACTGGGCAGAGGAATGAACACCAGGTCCAGTGCTATAAATCAACAAGTGAATACATAAATGGAGGAGAAGAGACAAAGCTTTAGGGAAGAATTCCAAATAATGTGTGAGGGAACTATAAAGGGGGTGAATCATGTTTTCCTTCTGCCCTACAAATTAGACTTCATTAGACTAACGAGAGAAAAACAAACAGAAGTATATTAACATGTAGAGAGCATTTAGTGACAAGTCACACAAAGAAGTGGTTAAAATATGGCCTTATTAGCATCTTAGCAAAGAACAATAACTTTGTAGAGAAGTGACAAAGGGAAAAGGTTTGAGGCTTGCAAGGGTGGGCAACTGTGGTAAGGTAAATATATGGGGGAGATCAATTCAGGATATAGTTTCCTTCACCCCAGCTTCCTGCTCTCTTTGTGGCTATAAAACTTCTCCAGGACAGAAAATTCATGGCAGGCCTCATTTTCAGAATTTTCTTCCTTTAGTCAGACATAAGGGAAGTTCTGGGAAGATTTCTTTCTGCATTTGTTGAATCTAAAATGCCGTCAGCTCAAAATAATGCATATTTTGGGGTAGCATATTTTGATCCCTACGATAATTTCCCTTCCTGGATGTGAAAGTTAACTCCCCCCCCCACCACCACCACCCTAACTTCTCTGAATGTGGGTACATCTAGTGACTTACTTCTAAAGAACAGAGTATTGAAAGGGAAAAACAAAAAACTAACTCTACAGTGGATAAACCTGACAAGCAGCCAGCTCAGTCAGGTGATTTGAGGTCAATAGTGATAAGGCATGTTGATAAAAATGGTACTTTACCTCTGTGATCTTCCTGCCAAAGACCTCTTACCCCAGGCTAATTATGAGAAAATTATCATAAATATTCAAATTGAGGAGCATTCTACAGAATACTTAACCAATGCTCCTCCAAACTCATCAAAGTCATTGAAAACAAGAACAGGATTGTCAGAGCCAAGAGAAGCCAAAGGGGACATGATGACTAAATGTAGTGTGGGATCTTTGGTAGATAAAGACATCATAAGGAAAATATATAACAAGTGGAGATTAGTTCATAGTAATGCATCAATGTTCATTTCTTAGTTTTGACAAATATAGTGATATAAGATGTAGGGTATGAGGGGTACATGGGAACTCCACACTCTGCAAATTTCCTATAACTATGACACTATTCTAAAACATAAAAGTTTATTTTTAAAAAATTTATAAATATGCTAAAATTGAAGGTGATCAAAGTAATTTCAGAGAAAAAATAGGAGATGGCTTGGAGAAGTTATGGAAAGCAGTCACCATATCCTTTGAAGATTAACTCAAAAATTAGGCAAAAGCTTGGAAGGCACAGTCCCTAGAAAGCAGAAAACATTACTTAAAGGTATTTGCAAAATAATTGGCTTTTTCTTTGAGGTGTCCTGTAAGGAACAACTCCAATGTCCAAAGAACTGTACTTTCCATTTAGAAAGCCTAAGACAAACCATGGCCTCAGAAATATGCATTCACTTCCTTCAGCCACACTTATAACAAGGATATTGTCCTTGAAAATTTTGAGGAAAACCAGAAAGGCCTGAAAAAAACCTCTTGCTGAAACAAGGAGAAATGACAGTGACTGACTGGCTTGAACAATGTAAGATTAAAATTGCGCCTGCGGATAAAGTGACAGGAAATCCAGGTGGAAATCTGACTAAAATGGCCCGCTGTCTCAGGAAAGAGCCTGGGCAGACATGTCACCTTTCCATGCAGGGCATTGGCTTCAGGCTCTCTGTAAGTCACATTGACTGAGCTTCCTGGGGGGGAAAGAACCCACAAAAACAACACTTATTCTCTGATAAACCTCACAGCTTCCACATACCTGGAGGCTCCGTTTACTGCCCTTTCTGCCTTTCACACCAGCGGGCTGGCATGGGAGCTCTGTGGGCAGAAGTGGGTTACATGGGCCTGGGAACAACCATGTGAAATACAAACTGCCTTTTCATCCCTCCTGTGAGGGTTCACAACAAGCTACCCCAAGTTGTGCTTCCTCGGTATGAGGTTCCTTGGAGCTAAAGGCAATTTTAACTTCAGGCTCAAGAGAAATGTTTGCCCCTCCTTTTAATTATCTAGAAGAACTTGAGTTAGGAACCTTGCCCATAAGAGATTATCAGTGATAATCTCTCTTTTTTAAATATATTTTATTGATTTTTTACAGAGAGGAAGAGAGAGGGATACAGAGTTAGAAACATTGATGACAGAGAAACATCAATCAGCTGCCTCCTGCACACCCGCTACTGGGGATGTGCCCACAACAAAGGTACATGCCCTTGACTGGAATTGAACCTGGGACCTTTCAGTCCTCAGGCCAACACTCTATCCACTGAGCCAAAACGGTTAGGGCAGTGATAATCTCTTTTTGACCCACCTGTATGGCAGGGCAAATTTTCATTTACTAAACATCTGCTCTTCTTATGGTCCTGCAGTGACCTTTTGAAGTCCCCAAGGTGCATTACCTCATTTCTAGCTCAGAATGACTTAAATACTCACGTTCCCCTCTTGGGTATGTGGGGTCTCTCTCATGAATGTGGGTACTCATACACATGTACATATTAAATTTGGTTATTTTCTCTTGCTAATCTGTCTCATGTCTATTTGATTATTAGAACCACCAGAAGAACCTTGAGGGTAGAGGAAAGTTTATTTCTCTCCCACACTCCCGTATGTCAGGGGGGAAGCCATATACAGAAGATGAAAGGGCAAAACCATCTTTTCCTTCCTAGTTAACACACCACCAATCACCAGCCCAGATGCAACAATTATCCCTGAGTCATCCCTGAATTCCACTTTCCTCATGCGGGCCTAAGCCAGCAGTGAGACATCCCCCAAGGGCTCCCGGAATTCAAGAGGGCACAGGCCAGGCTAGGGACCATCCTCCCCCACCCCCACTGGTGAATTTCATGCACCAGGCCTCTAGTAGTTTTATATCATCTTTTGACCCTAATTTCAATTATTACTTCAATATATAAGTTGTAGTTGGTTCTTTTTCAAATGTACCAGGTCAAAATTCATGGTTTCTCCTTATTCTCCTATTTCTTTAAAACAATAAAATATACTTATTTTTATTATCTGTATATTATCATTTTCAGTATCTAGTTTTTTTACTCTAATTTTTGGTTTCTGTGACTCACAAAGGCTTGTTTTTTCATATCTTTAGGATTTCAAACTCATAAAATAATGTGAAATTTTAAAAGTTGGATGTTAAACTGCATTCTTCCTGGGAGAGTTTATGTATGAGTTTTCCAGGACCTTGGGAGTCTAATTAACACTAAATTTTAGACTTCAGAGTTCCAGGGCATCACAGCTGTTAGAATTCAGAGACCAAACCTGAATTGGTTTGTAGTCAGAAATTCTCAGGCCAGACTTTTTTATTTATTTTCTGCTGTACCCAAAGCCAAAGTCAATATAGACAAGTGTCCCATCAGTTCCACCCTGGGGGGCAGGTTTGCCCTGGTTCACTCAGTGAGGTCATTATCCCTCAAGCTCCTAGCTTTGTGCACAAAGTGCAGATATGACCTCCTACCATGCTTCGACCTGATTCAAATCCAAACCATTGGCTGTCAAGATGGTAGATAACACAGCATGCTGGGGCAAACTCCTGCTCCAGAGCCTGCTTACCCTGTGGATTCATATTTCCTTTCTGACTTGGAAAGAATTTTATTATTTTTCCTCAAGCTCAGCCAGACATTAAGGACCATGAGCTTTATTTTTTTATGTCCAGTATTTTCAAGTATGCTATGCAAGGAAGGTTTTCTGTGAATATCTAATTTGTCATCGTTTCCAACACAGAATTTTCAATGGCTTCCTAATGGGGCCCTGATTTCACTCTCACCACTTACAACCCATCCTCCACTTAGCAGCCAGAGCTTTCTTCTTAAATACTCTTGACAAAAAGAAGTAATTAATAAAGATCTCACAGGCTATTTTCAGAATCCCATTTGCAAACATAACCCTTCCCTTCCAGGTCTGCTTGGGAAATGCACCATGACTAACTATGCACTCACTACACATTAGTGACATATGTAACCTGGATGTCAGCTTTAGATTTTCTGAAATCATTCAACTTGCTGAATTTTCTTGTCCTTTAGATGAAGGTTAAAATGGAATTAGACTTCTATCCCAGTATCAGTCCTTATTTTTTCTCCTCAGTATCTCAGGGTCCAAGTTCCTGAATCTACTGAGTTAACAAATCTGTCTTTCATCTCACTTCGAGTATATGCTCTCTTCTCTCTCCTGGTGACCTGGTGAGGTACCACACAATCCTGTCATTCTCTAAGTCATTTAAAGGACATAAGCATTGAAAAAATTACAGTGTCTACAACTTCGCTATATTTAATTTTTAAAAAAATCAAAATAAAATATATTTTTGAAATGTCACAATTTACATGTATGCTAATAAATTTTCCTATTGGTGAATTCTGTATATGTTAATGAAATTTAATCTTATTTGCATAATCTCCCCTACATTCTCTCTCTTTCTCTTTCTATGTCTATCTCTCTCTCTCACCTCTCTCTCTCTTTCTCTCTCTCCCTCCTCCCTCTCTTTATCTTTGTCTCTCAATGTGTATATTAAGTAATACACAAATAAATATTATACATACAAGATAATCCTGAATGCTTAGGCCAATTGAAAAGGTTGAGGTGAGGAATTTATGTCACTTCTTCACGAACATAGCCTGGCCAACAATTGAAATCCAAGCAATAGACATCAATAGTAGATATCATGTTCGCAAATTCCCTCAGGCATTCTCATGTGTAGACTGATATTCTTGGTCATCTCCTTCTCTGCTTGAGTCTCAGCTTCCACTGTATTGTTGGGCCTTCAGCTCCTCTCTGTAAAACTCCTCATTCCCCTCCTGGGACACACTCATAATCATCATCAACTCAAATAAAGAGCCATTTCCCAGCTCATAGAAAGTTCAGGCTATAATCAGAGGGACTAATCTTCAAAATCAAACATGCCTATTACTTTGCACCCCAAAATTAAATCCCTAAGAGGAGTCCCACACTCAACAAACAAAATAAAACAACAAAATAATCCTCCCTATTGTGGGAACTCATTTGGAAATCCACAGTTGGTATGAAGATTATTTTAAGCTGAAGATATGTGAGATTCAACAGACACAGAAAAAGCCTTCTCAGAACTTTCCTTATCTGGTTAAAAGCAACAATAACTTGAAAATGAAGCTTCCATGAATTATAACTTCAAGGTGGGTTTACTTCTAGGAGGAAAAAGAGAATAAATAAGCCTACCAACGGCATATTTCACAGACCTAGAATGAACTTTCCAAAAATTCATCTAGAATAAAAAAAGACCCTGAATAGCTGTAGCAATCCTGAGAAAGAACAAAGGAGGTGGGATCTCAATACCAGATATCAAGCTGTTTACAAAGCCCCTGTTTTCAAAACTGCCTGTTACTGGTACAAGAACAGACATATAGATCAATGGAATAGAATAGAGAACCCAGAAATTGACCTAAACTACTATGCTCAATTAATATTCAACAAAGGAGGCATGAACATACAATGAAGTCAAGACAGTCTGTTCAATAAATGATGTTGGGAAAATTGGACAGTTACATGCAAAAAAAAATGAAACTAGACCACCAACTTACACCATACACAAAAATAAACTCAAAATGGATAAAGGACTTAAACATAAGACGGGAAACCATGAAAGTACTAGAGGAATCCTCAGGAAGCAAAATCTCAGACATATGCCGAAGCAATTTCTTCACTGATACTGCTCCTAAGGCAATGGAAACTAAAAGAAAATAAACAAATGGGACTACATCAAAATAAAAAGCTTTTGCACAACAAAGGAAACCATCAACAAAACAATAAGAAAGCCCACTGCATGAGAGAATATATTTGCTAATGTTATCACCAATAAAGGTTTAATCTCCAACATTTACAAGGAACTCAACAAAAGAAAGATAAACAACCCAATCAAAAAATGGGCAACGGACCTAAATATATATTTTTCGAAAGAAGACAGAAGAAAGGCCAAGAGACATATGAAAACATGCTCAAAGTCACTAATCATCCCAAGATGCAAATCAAAATGACAATGCACTACCATTTCATACCTGTCAGAATGGCTAGCATCAACAAATCAACAAACGACAAGTGCTGGCGAGGATGTGGAGAAAAAGGAACCCTCGTGCACTGCTGGTGGGAATGCAGACTGGTGCAGCCACTGTGGAGAACAGTATGGAGTTTCCTCAAAAAACTAAAAATGGAACTCCCAGTTGACCCAGTGATCCCACTTCTAGGAATATAGCCCAAGAAACTAGAAACACCAATCAGAAAGGATATATGCACCCCTATGTTCATAGCAGCACAATTCACCATAGCTAAGATTTGGAAACAGCCTAAGTGCCCATCAGTAAATGAGTGGATTTAAAAACAGTGGTACATCTACACAATGGAATACTACACTGCAGTAAAAAAGGAGTTCTTACCATTTTCAACAGCATGGATGGAACAGGAGAGCATTATGCTAAGTGAAATAAGTCAGTCAGAGAAAGATAAATACCACACGATCTCACTCATTTGTGGAATATAATGAACAACACAAACTGATGAACAAAAACAGATCCAAAGACAGAGAAACATCGATCAGACCATCAAACTTCAGAGGGAAGGTAGGAGAGAATGGGGGTAAGGAGAAGAGAACAACCAAAGGACTTATATGCAAGCATATAAACCTAACCAATGGATACAGACAACAGAGGGGTGAGGGCATGAGTGTGGGGGGGGAGGGAGTTGGGAGCGTAATGTGGGGAGAAGGACACATATGTAATAACTTAATCAATAAAAAAAAAATTAAAAAAAAGAAAAAGAGAATAAGCCTGGAAAGTCCACTTGTATCTGCATAGACAAATGTTATCACAAAGTTTCTTATCTCCTATGTTTTCCTAAAAATTCATTTGTCTTCTCTAAAGTAACCTCTGTGTTCTTCCCATAGAAGGTTTGTTTCCTCCACTCAATTTCTCCTACCAAATTTTCTCTATTAAACTTCTAACTTAAAGCATTTAATGAGCTACTTACTTTGTAATCTTACATATACATACAAATAAACTTTTTTCTCTTGTGAATTTGTCTTTAATCAACTTAATCTGCATGTTCCATTTAGTAATCCTAAAAGTATAGAGGAAAAGTTGTTCCTCCCTGACATTATCACACACGGATATTCCCTTTTATATTTTTATGTTATGGTTTTCTTTTAAATCTAATATTAAAATTAGCTTATAGCTATTTCTCAGCACATAACAACTAATAGTTATATTTGCTCTCAAAGTACATTCATGACAAGCCTGGGGGTGTGGGGGTGGGTTGAATGCCTTCTAGGATTACATTTCCCAAATATCTATAAAGTTGCATTTAGTTTGACTCTCTGGAACAGTTCTTCCTTAGTCTTACCTCCTTGCAGGCTAGGTCTAAGGTCAGCACTAGTAAAGAGGAGATAAGAAGTGTTTGCTGAATTGATCAGCATGTTGGTCATAAATTTAATCTTCATAGTAAAATGAGACCTATGATAATTATTTTTAAACACTTTATAAATGCACTGGAAGATGTAATTATCACAAAAAAAGTTATATTTACTGATCAAATAATACCAGTTAAGTACAATTTAAGCCTGTTAACCAGGGACTGCATGAATAATACATCCCACCCCTGGGTTAGAGGGTGAGAGAAAGATGAAGAGCCCACCCCCAGGGCCAAGCTTTTATGTTTTCCTCAGGTTTCCCACTTCAACTCAGTCTATGGAAGAAGAACTGCCTCTATGGCTTATTCAGAAGAATAGACTTATATGTAGAAAATATCTTCAATCTCCCCTACATATTTCTAGCCCTTGTTAGGCAAGAGAGAGAGGATGAGAGAGAGAGACAGAGATTGAAATTAGTTATTTTTTTTGTACACTCCCTGTGGTCTTTATGGAACCTTTTTGTGAATTCTTATTCTCCCATCAATTTTGCACTTGATGAGCTTAATTTTTTCTTTAATAAATAAATATTTTACATTCAGAAAATATAGGTAGAGTTTTATCATTAGAGGTTTTTATTAACCTACTTTCATCTCTGCACCAGTTGGGTATGGGATTGGGCTGACAAGCATCTCAAAATTCCCACTTTTCACCTCCTTCAGCACAGGAAGGAGGTCCAACGGGAAACGCCTGGTAAAGACCATGTTTCCAAGTCTTAATTCTGGTTTTGAAATCTACATCTACATCTGGTTCCTTCAGTGAACTTGAAATGGAGACATCAAGGAGAGACAAACACTGCCAAAATCCTCCTGTTCATCCTATTAGAACCTCAAAATAAACAGTCTATGCGATGAGCAGTAGATGACACAGAAAGAAGAGACCACAGGGGAGGAAGACAAAGAATTTTACAATTCATCTGTTTAGCCAAAGGCTGGCGGGAGGAAGAGGGGAGGGTGGGGGAGGGGAAATATTGAAGAAAAAATCTTTGAAAAGTTACTGGAGCCCTGACTGGTTTGGCTCTGTGGATAGGGCATCAACCTGCGGACCTAAGGGTCCCAGGTTCGATTCCAGTCAAGGGCATGTACCTTGGTTGTGGGCACATCCCCAGTAGGGGCTGTGCAGGGGGCAGCTGATTGATGTTTCTCTCTCATCGATATTTCTAACTCTCTATCTCTCTCCCTTCCTCTCTGTAAAAAATCAATAAAATTTTTAAAAAATAAAAGAAAGTTACTGGAGGCTGGAGTTGCTAATTACTGGCTCCTTCCCAGTAAGTCAGTTCACTGTGGGAAGAGATGTGGCCTATTTCCAGTGTTAAGAGGACAAATTAAGAGCTTCATTCAGTTTTCATTATTCCCAGTTAGATGTACTTGGCCATTTCTAGTCAGCCTCCAAAAGGCAGTCATGGCTCTTCACCCACCTAGGACTTAAAAGATTTGAGCATGGAAAAACTCCAGGGATGTTTCATGACCTTTCAGAGTCCTTAAATGTAGCTCTGTAAAAGTTCCAAAGTCCACAATTACTCACAATCAAGCAATTATTCAGGTTTAAATAATTCAGCACGAACTAACTCGCTCATTTTAATTGCAGAGGTCGTTTCCCTGAAAGTTTATAATTGGTACTTTGGGAAAGTGGAAGACACTGGCAGACCCTCTCTGAGGCCGACCTGAATGATTTTTACCCTCAACAATCATTCGGTGGATGGTAACTTTCGCTTTAACGCATTAACACTTCCTTTTGATTTTGACTGTTGTTTCCATGCTTGTGAATTTAATCCATATACTAGTAAGGCATGATGTGACATAGTCAGATGACTCCTCTGAGCTTAAAAAAAAAAAAGGCCTTTAAAGACTCTGTTGTTTGTAATAATGGTCAGACCTCATCATGGCATAGAAGCCCCTTCACCTCCATGCCCTATTTTACATTGCCATCCTCACTTTCTAGGGAACACTACCACCCACCCTGTATCTAACCACACAGGACTAGTTGCTGTTCCGAAATGCACACATACCTTTTGGCAATTCCATTTTATCCATAGGCTACACCCTCTGCATGAGATGTTCTGTTCCACTTTTTTTTGGCCAGGCAAATTCATTCTTTAAAACAAAGCTTAGCCCAGCCAGCATAGCTCAGTGATTGAGCATCGACCTGTGAACCAGGAATCCACAGTTTTGAATCCCAGTTGGGGCATGTCCGGATTGTAAGTGTGAACCCCAGTGTGAGGCATGCAGAAGGCAGCCAATCAATGATTCTCTCTCATCGTTGATGTTTCTGTCTTTCCTTCTCCCTTCCTCTCTGAAATCAATAATATATTTTTAAAAGTTAATAAATAAAGCTTAAATATCACCTCTCAGGGGAAACCTTCCCAGATTTCTTTCTGGAGAGTTATTTGCTCCCTCCTCTGTGCTTCTGGAGTTCTATGTACACCTCTCTGGTTTTTTATGATCTGTCTCCCGCACAGATCTCAACCTTTTTTTAGGATGAGGACTCTTCAAATCTAAAACAGTCCAAGCACATAGCAAGCACGCAAATGATCATCCAATGCATTTGGGTGACTCTCCCACTTGTAAAATTCTGTTAACAGCTCATACCTAAAAGAGGTGCTGTAACATTTATTGCTCTCTTAATGCTTGCAATTAATACACACTACGTGCCCTGTTTCAAAATGGCATTTTTAATGATTCAATTAACAACTTAAAAAAAAAAAAACCTGTCCTCCTAATTTACTCCTTCCAGTATTACTATTTTAAACTTTGCCTCCCACTGTAAGACAATCCTCTCTGGGCAAATATATCAAACTCTAAACCCAGAATCCAATTATCTAGGAACACAATGATGTTCACACTGGGACCCTGAGTGTGATTGCACAAGGGACCCAAATACTGGGCCGTATCAGGAGACACAGTAAACTCCTAGCTCTTCGAAGAAATTACTAGGACATAATTAAATTTCATTCACCAAGAAAAAGCTTCTGTGTATTTTCAGAAAGCAAATGCAGAAGGGAAAATCTTTGCTTTCAAGAATGTTGAAAACAGAGAAAAGCAATGTGACATGTGACCTCTTCTACGAAGTTCTTTCCTCCTTTCATGCCTAAGCAAAAAAATCAGATCTCTCTTTCTACTTAGTTATTCCACATTTCGGCCTGATCTTTCTGTCTCATTTAAAACTAGTAGAACTATGTCAAGAGCCTACATTTGGATGAGAAAAATGACTGGCCTTCAGGAGTTTACACTCTGTAGAGAAGATTAACATATTAACATATACCATAACTAACTCAAATACAGGAGAGTAACACAATGGTTCACTTAATTCGATGGAAGAATGCAACTGAGCGAGTATTTCATTTGACTCCATATCAAAGAAGGCCTCTCAGAGAAAGTAGCACTTTAGCACTTAAGGATGAGAAGAATTTCCGTAAGTGGCACCATAAACATAGGCACAAGATATGAGATAAATGACATACCCAGTTACAGTAAGCATTCCATTGCAATCGAGATAAAGTGGAAATATACACATGTGGGGGGTATTTTAAAAAGTTAATTCTGGCAGGATCTTTGGAGGTCTAAGAGTCAAGACCTTAGGAGTTATAAGGAGAAATTTATACTTTATGAAAATTTTTCCCTGAAAGTGTTAACTAATTCTGAACAAACCTGAAACTTACCAATAACTAATGAAGACAATGGTAGTACATAGACCACATTTTTATTATTCTTTTGTTTAATATAGTCCTACTATAGTTTCTTTCAAATGTAACCAGCTCTAGGTAATTTTGGGTAATGGACGAAAATCCCAGTTGTACAACTTTGGGGGAGGGTGCTTAGGGAAATTATGTAACATCAGTAAGTTACTATTTCTCCATCTTTACAATGGGGTTAATTATAATAATGGCTACCTGGAAGGTTTAGTTTACAAAAATAATAATAATAATAATAATAATAATAATAATAATAATATAAAGTGCTGAATCCTAACCTAAAAAATACCTCTATGGGATATAAATGGTATCTATTAAATGCCAAACCCTAAACACAAACATTTAACCTGATGGCAAATTCTAGACCCACCCCAAGGTAGATGACTTTGTCGTTGTTTGTGAGGTTTGCCTCATTGCCTGGATTGTTCAAGTAGAACAGTTGTCCTTCATTAGGTCTGGGCACCTGGATGGCTTTCCAGCAATATAGGAAGAATATCAAGAGATAAATATGACCCAATATGGGCAACCCAGCCAAGTTAGGAGAGAAAAATAGCATTGAAGAGTATTGAATCTCAAGTTATTTGTTTTTTGTTTGCACATGGAATTGTAATCATAGTTAAGATTCAAATTCCCTCTAATTTAAGGATGGGTAGGGGAAATTAAGTTTAGTTGCGCATATTTTTTTAAATACATTTTTATTGATTTTCTACAGAGAGGAAAGGAGAGGGGGAGAGAGAAACAATGATGAGAGAGAAACATCGATCAGCTGCCTCCTGCACAACCCCCACAGGGGATGTGCCCGCAACCAAAGTATATGCCCTTGACGGGAATTGAGCCTGGGACCTTCCAGTTCACAGGCCAATGCTCTATCCACTGAGCCAAACCAGTTGGGGCTAGTTGTGCATATTTTTAATTGGCCTCAAGCTTCAGATGCTGTAGAAAGGCAACTTTCAAATCAGAAACTAGAAAACCTTACTCCTCAACATATTTTTCTCTTCCGGTCCTAAGTTTCCTCTCTTCTTCTATTTTCTGCCAAGTTGGAAGTTGCATGGGACCTACTGAATAATTGGTGCAATTTGCTGTATTGACTTGCAAAGATGCAAGTTCACACAAAGTAACATCAGTCTCTCTGATCATTTAAAGAAAGCTCTTTACCAACCAAATAATTCATGAACTAAGGTCCATCTACAAGGAATAATTTGCACTAATTGTACTAAATTATGTTGATAAATGCTACAGGATTCAGAGGCAAAATCCTTGTTATGTCAATATGGAGATATTTTCCAAATGTAGATTTTCACTAGTAGGTGCTGATAATTCCACTTTGTGATGTTCCTTCCAACAGGTTAAACATGAATCCTCAAAAGTACTTGTGCTGCCTGGAGGTAACCGGCAGCCTTCTACAAGCAATCTGGAGTATTGCTTATCCCTTGATTAGAAGAGAATGTTAGTTCCTTGACTTTGAGATCCCCATTGAGACTGAACAAACTTGAGTTTGTCAAGTGGATTCTCTCAGTCTCACTCCAGAAATGGAGCAGTGGCTGGCTTTTTTACAACCAGAAGTTATTCACAGCAGATTACTCTTACAGGTCACTGGGCAACATAGGATAGCCCTCTGAAATACTCTGAACCTGGGCTGACTTCCAACCTAACAGAGCAGTTGTATAATCCCTCTTGAATTTTGCCCTCAGTTCTATACCCTCTCCATGTTAAACACCCTATTTTTCATGAGTATCACAAAGTTCACCAATTTGTTCACTGTTCCACATTTAATAACCAAAATCACATAGCCATCACAGTTTCTGTGTTTCTTTATCTCTCCATCTTGTTCCTACTGATTCTCAGGCCACCTTTCACTCCCTCCGGACGGTCATACTATGGTGCTCTACAACTTCCACAGCCAGGTTCTCCTTGATATTTCCAATCAATTAAGTCCACATCCCTGTTCATGGAGCAGCCTTCATAGTTTCCATGTTCTATTTTGGACTCTGTCAGAAGGAATTAGAAAGAGGGCTCATGGGACAGTGTTTATAAAGTTCACAGTAGTGTTTAGTAATTCCCTAGGCCTCTACATTCACTCACCACTCATTCACTGATTCACCCAGAGCAACTTCTAGTCCTGCAAGGTCCATTCATAGTAAGTACCCTATACTGGTGTACCTTTTTTTTATGCCATATTTTTACTGCACTATTTTTATATTACAATACTGGAGGCCCAATGCACAAAGATTCATGCAAGAATGTGCCTTCCTTCCCCTAGCTGCCAGCACTACCTTTGCTCTGGCAAGAGCTGCCTTTCAGCCTTCCCATGCTGCCCAGAGGCCCTGACCTGCTGATGGTGCAGAACGCCTGTGTCATTGTCCTGGCTGCTTGGTGCCTGCATATGCAAATTAACCCACCATATTTGTTGGGTTAACTTGCATACTCACTTCTGATTGGCTGGTGGGTGTCACAAAGGTATGGTCAATTTGCATCTTTCTCTTTTATTAGTGTAGATGTTTGTATGCACAAATATCATTGTGTTACCATTGCCTATAGTATTCAGTACAGTAGTAGGCTATATAGGTTTGGAGCCTAGGAGCAATAGGCTATACCATAGAGCCTAGGTGTGTAGTAGATGCTATACCACCCAGGTTTGTGTTAGTGCACAAACACATCATGTTCTCAAAATGACAAAATCACCTAATGAAGCATTTCTCAAAGTATCAATTTTAATAATACTTTAATTTATAAAAATAATCTCTATTAAGTAGGGATATGTCCCAATGCCTAGTATAATTTCAACACACTCAATTAATATAAATAAATATTTGCTAATCAATAAATATAGATTAGTTACTAATTATTTTCTAGCTGGGAAAAGCATTTGCCAAGATATAAAGTTTCTTCTAGTAAAACAGCCTAAAGAGTGTGTGGCTCCATGTATCCAGAAATGCTTGAGGATTTATAAATCTTGAAATTGATCATCCAAGATGTTAAAAACTTAACTTGAAGACTGGCTCTACTTTCGGGGAAAGCAGGAAGCAGATCACACTCTGGAGAATTAAAGCTAACTTGACAAAGCAACTTCAGTTCTGGCAGGTACTGAGGTTTCAATTTCACCTATTTTCGTGTTCTCAGAAGAACTTTGAGTTAACCCAAGCTGAAAATAAAATTCCAATTGTGATCTGTCATTTTTTTTTTTATTATACTTCAGCTTAATGGGCACAAGGAGCTTTAGGGAAGGTAGCGGATGAGAATCCTTCAAGATATATAATGTAGAGATGATATTTGGAAGTAAATAAAGATCTTTGGGGGACTGATTTAATGAAATGTACTAGTTGTAGAATTGTCATTTAGGTAAAATAAGTTTTTAAAGATTTGGTTTCCTCTACCTGGAACAAAAAGTCCTTACTCAGCCTCAGTTTTTAAAAGGTAGTGGAAATCCTTTCCAAATTCCTCAGTAAAGGTAATGAAAAATGATACGTTTGCAAGATAAAATTTCTGGCAATAGCAAACACATTTTGGAGCCTGGAATGAAGTTCTAAAGAGAAATGGAGACCACGTTCTAAGCCCTGAGGGCAAACAGATCCCCATTCTTTTCTTACCTGTTTGTCACATTTGTTTCTCTTGGTGAGAACAAGTTGAGAGGGTGGAAAATAGTAAGAAGGATGGGCTTACATAAAATCTATATGATTGATGATCTCCTCATTGGCCTCCATCAACTCCATTAAGAAATAGGGAAAGGAGAGAGGAAGAAACACATTGAATATTATGTGAAAGAGACACAATGATTGGTTGCCTCCTGCACTGAGCCCGACTCAGGCTGGGGCCAAGCCTGCAACTATGGCACATGCCCTTGATTGGAATCAAACCCAAGACCCTTCAGTCCATGGGCTGACACTCTAGCGACTGAGCCAAACTGGCTAGGACAATAAGTTTTATAACACTACAAGGGGCCCAGTGCACAAAAACTTGTGCACTTTGGGGGCCCCTCAGCCCGGCCTGTGCCCCCTTGCAGTCTGGGACCCCTCAGGGGATGTCCACCTGCTGGCGTGCCTGGCCAGCCTGGGTGAGGGGTTGAGGGCTGTTTTCAGGCTGCCCACATCCCCTTCAGGGTGGGGATTCCCACTGGGGTGCCTGGCCAGCCTGGGTGAGGGGCTGATGGCTGTTTTCAGGCTGGCCACAGTCCCTTCAGGGTTCGAGACCTACTGGGGTCCCTGACCAGCTTGGGTGAGGGGCTAAGGGCTGTTTTCAGGCTGCTCACAGCTCCCATTGACCCAAGGTCCCAGATCCCAAAGCTGGAATCAGGTTTCTGGGGTTTATTTATCTTTATAATTGAAACACTATTGCTTTGAGCTGAGGCCTAGGCAGGTAACGAAGACTCCTGTTTGCTTCAGCTCTGTGGCTTTTACAATTGAAACAATGTTGCCTTAGTAGAGGCCCAGCTGGCCTAAGCAGGCACTTGCAACAGAAGCCTCCTTTTTGCTCTAACTCCATGGCTGCCAGCCTCCATCTTGGCTGGGTTAATTTGCATACAGCCACTCTGATTGGCTGGTGGGCGTGGCTTGGCTGGGAGCATGGCTTAGGTGTCTTGAAGTGATGGTTAATTTGCATATTACTCTTTTATTAGATTAGATCTAGCATGAGTCCATTGTCACTGCACAAAGGCTTGAGAACAGTTTCTTAAGTGTACTCTAGAATCTTAACTCATAGTCCATAGTCCATCTGTTTTCATTGCTGAGGACACAGTCATAGTTGGAAGAAAAGGGCAAATTGAGACAAAACCAGACTAGACCAACTTGTTTTTATCTCCTAAATAGACACCAGTTCTACAATTTCACCAGGTCCCTGAGAGTCATGAAAAACATCCATTACATCACTTTTGAAAATTTACAACAGCACATGTTTTATAAAAATACCTAAGACTATGGAAAGCTTTTCAATCTGAAACATGGAGAATAATCAACTGGGAGAATAACAGCTCTTTAAGCATTTCCAGTCCTCCTTAAACATCACAGATTCAATATTCAGATTTAGAAGTCATCATTGTGGTTTGATGGTCTCTCCAGGGTCCTATCTCCTATAATATGGATGCTTATTATATTTGCTATATAGTTTCATAACTATGATAAGATTAATTAAAAATGGGTGTCATTTTAAAATACAATTGAGCTTAATTATATGAGCTTCTAATATGGAACATTTAAACATTACATGATTGTATTAAAACAGATGGTGAGCTGTGGCCTAGGAAGAGATTTTAAATACTGGCCTTTAAGTTTTGTGCACATTTGAGAATGGGTAACTGTTGTCCTAAATTGTTAACCCAGTGATAAACTCATCAATTAAGTCTTCAATAAAAACTTAAGCTATTTTGCTAGGCATTGCATAAATGAAGAAGTATAAAGACAATCTTTCAATTACAGAGTTTATTAAGCAAGTTACAATTCAAATATAGACTACCACCAATGCTTAATAATGATTCTTAGCTACTAGATCATCTTAAAGACCTGTGGGTTTTTTAATGATAAAATTAGAAAGTATTTAGAGTCCAATACTCCTTTAAATATGAAGAAATTTAGGCCAGTAGAGTGAATAACCCTCTTTACTTTGCACAGACCTGGCTTATAGAAAAAAAATGTAGGAAATACTTATTAAGCAAATGAATGAATAAAATTATATTCACAGAATCATTCAATGAGGGAGCAACATGTCTGACTACAAAATCCAGATGTCCTAACTCAACCCTATGGTCAAATGTTTCAGACTTCCACTTTGGGTCTATAATATTTTTGTACTATTTTGTCTGGCTATGATATCAGAGTAGCTTCATAAAATGAATTGGGAGGTGCCTTTCCTCTTCTATTTTCTGAAAAAAAAATTGTGTTGAATTGTGTTTATTCTTTAAATATCTAGTGGAACTCTGCAGTGAAATCATCTGGACCTGAAAATCTCTTTTTATGGAGTTTTTTTTTAATATGAATTAAATTTCCTTAATTGTCATATACAGCTATCCAAATGATCTATTTCTGCTCTCCATATGGGAGAGACTCTGATAATATGAATGTTAAATATTTCGTGATAGTGTGATCTGTCCCTAAGGCTCCACTTACTTATTTATTTTAGTATATATTCTCTCTGTTTTCCAGATCGAATAATTTTACTCTACTTTTAGTTTACTCATTTTTTCAATATCCTTTCCATTTTACTGTTGAGGTTTTTGTTTACTGTGGTTATCATGTTTCAATTCTAAATTTCCCATTTCATTCTTTAAATCTTCCATTTATTTGCTGAGACTTTCTATCTCTTTTTATTTGCTTGTTTCAAGCATGTTCATCATGCACATTGCAGTATTTTTTATGATGACTACTTTAAATCTATTGCCAAATAATTATAAGGTCTCTGATAACTCAGTATTAGAATCTATTGATCATTCTCATCATTCAGTTTGAGATCTTCATTGATCTTACTACGATGAGTGTATTTCAATAGAAGCCTAGATATTTGTGTATTATGACATTGTGAATCATACTTGAACCTTCTGCTATTCTAACTGACTTCTTTTGACATCACTCTTGCTGAATGGAGGTGAGGCTTCTGGCTCTTGTTAGACTTCTAATGATACCTCATTGCCTAGGAGGAGCAAGAGTGCCTCATGATTGTCTTTAAATGTTCTTCACTGGCATCAGGGTGAGGAGGGGTGACCTCATGATTGCTGGGTGATGATAAAAGTACCAGCTTCTACTTGGCCTTCTCTGAAAAGATCCCAGTGGTGGGTATGGGGGCTCCTCATGTCAGCCTGGTTAATTGTTAAAGTCTAGGTCCCCACTTGGCCTTTGCTGGTGGGTATGGCAGTGAAGGTGGGGACACCAATTTTTTTGTGGTATTTGGCAGGAATAGAATATACAAATTTTCTTCCTTCTTATGCGTTTATACTTCCCTTGCCCTGTGGTTAGAGAGAACAGAATTTTGTCAGTGAGGAATGGGAGGCTGGTAAGTACTAGAGGGATGCTGGAGGGAGCTGGGAGGATCAGCATCCACTAGTACTTCTAGGTTTCTGGCTGTTTTTTTCTTTCTTAACATATTTTTTTATTGAGTTCAGAGAGGAAGGAAGTGGGATAAAGAGATATAAATATCAATGATGAAAGCAAATCAATGATCAGCTACATCCTGCATGCCCCACACTAGAGATCAACCCCACAACCCAGGCATGTACCTTGACTGGGAATTGAACCATGACCTCCTGGTTCATAGGTCAATGCTCAACCACTGAGCCATGCCAGCCAATGGTTTCTGGCTTCTTTAGCTCCAAGTCAAACCCAGGGAATTTATCATCATGTTGATGTTCCTTGGGTTTTGAGGTCCCTAGTTTTTATTCTCTCCGCTTTTAAGAGTTCTCTGATGTTTGTCTTGGAATTTATTTGTATTAATGGGAGGAATAGGAAAAAGCATGTCTACTCCATTTCTGCTGAGCAGAAGTTTAGTTCCATGCCTTCTTTTTTGAGCTCCTTTTGTAAAGGAATAATCCCCCAATATTTCAAAGCTAAAAAGTCATTTTGTTCATGTTATGCTTTGGAGTATTGAAAAACTGCATCACTGTACCCTCAAGTCTGTCAGACACAGTGGCCAGGAGGAACGTTGACTGTCAAACAAACATCCCATCCCTTCACACTTGTCCTTGTGCGTTGCGCTAGAAGCCACTCATGGAATCTTCACCACTCCTGCAACCTGTCATTGGAGGGCCAATGAACACTGTCGGAGTGTGACCTCAGGATGTTCCAAAGCGTCCAGTCATTAGATTATCGAAGTACCACTGAGCTCCCTACAAAGGTGAAAACAGCTTCCCCCCTAACTATGACTTGTCTTGACATTTGGACCCCAAAACAATTCCATTAATTCCTAAAGACCATGCTCTGATCCTTTCTCTCCACAGAATCTGGACACTTGACAAGGTACCTAGTGAGAGCTATTTTCCATTTTCCTGCTCACATACATTGTCCTCTTAGCCTTGCTTCCAACCAAAATTCCTCCTTCCTCTCCCACATTTAAAAAAAAAATCCCCCATGTTTATTCATGTGTGCCAACTAAAATGGGTGATTTCATTCCTTACATTATTTCTATTCATTCTTGTCCTAAGTCAGTCAAATACTGCCAAACATATATTGCTAGCATATTAAATGTATTAGGGGATTCAAAATGGTGTGTGACAATATTTCTGATGTTGAAGACCTGATAATCTAGTTTGGGAGATATGATTCATACTCCCAAAGAAAGTCTAAATAACAAATAAACTAGTGTTAAGGTGCTATGTTTGGAAACATTAAAAAAAAATCCTCATCAGTGTTTTTCTCTTGATTTTCAAAGACAACACTAAAACTACAAGGAACTGGCCCCAGAAAGTGTAAGTGGCTCGTCCAATGTTATTTGACTAGCAAATGGTGATTCAGGGACGAACACTTGGCTTTCACTGCTCTCTGAGTACAGGACCATGTCAATACTCTTTCAATAAGATTCATAACTATGTCAGTTTATACAAGTAAAATGTATCTGAAGATTAAACTGGAGAATAATAACAGGAAGAAAAGTTAGGAAAGTGACTGCAGCAAGGAATTAAACTGTAAAAACAAGCAGCCTTTAAAAACCGGCAGAGATAAGATTTGAGCTATTCATTTTCTAATGGCATATATTGAAGGAGAGGGAGAGGAAAAATAAAGGAGAAAGGACAAGGAGAAAGGAGAAGGAGAGAAGAAAGGAGAAGGAGGAGGAAGAGAAGGAGGAGGAGGAGGAGGAGGAGGAGGAGGAGGAGGAAGAAGAAATAATTACTTATTTCTCCTAACAATCTAAGACCAAATTCTGTTTACTCTTGTTTTAATGCCTAAAGTTCTTACTGTCTGATAGTTCCTCATTCAATAATTAGTAAGTGGTAAACAAGTAAGATTTAAAGTTGCCTAATAAAAGTATCCTTATAGCAGATACTAAAAGTATCAAGAAGCTGTAACTAGTAAAAATGGCTTTCAAATAGTATTCTATAAGCCTAAGTATTTGATGATGTGGGGGAAAAATACATGTAAAGTATTCTAAAGGCAAAGACTATGATAAATTTTGCTTTTTACTATATTTCCTTTGCTTAGAACAGTGTACAACACATGTAGGAACTCAGATGTCTGTGAAATGAATTCCAGGAAATTATTTCTGTTATTAGCAATAAAACTCTCTTAGACACTCACATGATGTCATAAGCCTGCTTTCCTGAGCCAAAGATAACTTCTGAGCCCCTTGATTTCATCCTTTTACCCTTCAGTCAAACCAACAGGGTAAAAAACTTACTAGCAACTCTGATAAAGATGGTTTCATCATTTATTAGAGGAAGCTGCCCTCAATTAACCAAAGCCCTATTTCCGTATCCACGTGCTGTGGGAGCATAAAACAATGGGGAAAAGTGGAGGATCTGATGATAGATGTAAGTGCCATTCCCAATTAAGTCACTTGCTCACTCACTGAACAGCTATGATCTTCCATTTTTGACCTGAGGAATGAGAATATCATCTCTTAAGATACTTGTGATGATTAGGAAAAAAATATGGAAAAAGAGAGACAAATTGTACTTCTCCTGTTATATAGTATGAACATATTAGTGGCCCTTTGCACGAAGATTTGCGCAATAGGCCTTCCTTCCCCTTGCTGCTGGCACTGGTTTTCCTCCAGCACCCGGGGCCCAGGCCTTTGGTCAGGCCACAGCAGCGAGGCTTGGGTTCTCTGCTCTGGCTGCTCCCAGCCCCTCCTTTTTTTTTTTTTTTTTTCTCAGCTCCTCCAGTGGAGCCCAGGGCAGACAGAAGCCTGGGTTGCCCCTGGCAACCCAGGCCCCCTGTGACCCAGGCCCCCAGCCCCTCCTTGAGTAGAGCCCAGGACAGACTGGAAACCTAGGTTGCCCCCAGTGACCCAGACTCCCAGCCCCTTCTTGAGCGGAGTACAGGGCCAGCAGGAAGCTTGGCTTCCTCTGTTGCTGGGAACAACCCAAGCCTCCTGCTCACTCCAGCTCTGTGGCCACCGCCATCTTCAGTCTTTGCTCCACACCTGTGTATGCAAATTAACTGCCATCTTTGTTGGGTTAATTTGCATAGTCACTTTGATTGGCTGGTAGGTGTAAGGGAGTGGCAGTGTGACAGAGTAGGGGTTAATTTGCATGTTTCTCTTCTATTAGTGTAGATATTCTAGAATACATAAATCACAGTCTGAAAATTTCCCCATTCTCTATGATGTTTATCAACAGATTTATCAGTTATCCTAGGGTAGTTCTAATTTTTTTATTTTTTTATTATAATTAATATTCAATATTATTTTGTACTAGGGGCCCGGTGCACAAAATTTGTGCACTCAGGGGGTCCCTCAGCCCGGCCTGTGCCCTTGCAGTCTGGGACCCCTCGGGGAATGTCCACCTGCTGGTGTGCCTAGCCAGCCTGGGTGAGGGATGGCTGTTTTCAGGCTGGCCAAGCCCCCCAGTGGGGACCCTCACCCCATGGGGGTGTGGCCAGACTGGGTGAGGGGCTGAGGACTATTTTCAGTCTGCTCACAGTGCATTCAGGGTTCAGGTCCCTACTGGAGTGCCTGGCCAGCCTGGGTGAGGGGCTGAGGGCCATTTTCAGGCTGCTCACAGCCCATTCAGGGTTCGGGTCCCTACTAGGGTGTCTGGCCAACCTTGGTGAGGGTCTGAGGGCTGTTTTCAGGCTGCCCACAGCTCCCATTGACCCAAGGTCCCAGCAAGGCTGGCTGGAATCAGGTTTCTGGGGTTTATTTATCTTCTATAATTGAAACTTTGTTGCCTTGAGCCTGGGCCTAGGCAGGCAACAAAGCTTCCTGTTTGCTTCAGCTCTGTGGTTTCTAGAATTGAAACACTGTTACCTTGAGCAGAGGCCCAGCCAGTCTAGGCAGGCAGTTTACTCCTGGTGCAATGGAAGCCTCCTATTTGCTCTAGCTCCATGGCTGCTGGCCGCCATCTTGACTGGGTTAATTTGCATAGTTGCTCTGATTGGATGGTGGGCGTGGCTTGGTTGGTGGGCATGGCTTAGGTGTCTCAGAGTGATGGTTAATTTGCATATTACTCTTTTATTACATTAGATTAGTTTCAGGTGTATAGAATAATGGTTAGACAAACATATACTTTACAAAGCGGTCCCTCCAATATTTCCAGTAGCCACATAGTTATTATAATGTAATTGACAATATTCTATCCGATAATAATTCTATTAAATTCAAACTATAGAGTTATTTTCATGAATAATTTACACCTATATAACTCCAGCTCCCTCCATACCTATTAAAAACCTATAGCCTTTGGAGAAACCAAGATGGCGGCATAGATAAACCCTGGAATTGTGGCCATGCACAACTATTTCAAAATCACAACAAAAAGAAAAAAACGGACACCACCCAGAACCACAGGAAGGCCGGCTGAGTGAAAATTCTACAACTAGAAAAAGACTGACTCAGAGGAGGTGCAGAAGCAAAGTACGGAGGTACAGAGGCACGTGCCTGGGGCTCAGGGAGAGGACTGGCACTGGAGAATGTGGTTCTTTTTCAACCTAGAGGGAGCCACAAGCTCCCGGAAGCTCTGAACTCCAGTTCCAGGCGAGTTTCTGGGGACCCAGACACATACTTGGAGAAACGGGACTGACTGGTACTGCGAGGAAATCCAAAGTGGGTTTCTCTTGGTGTTGCTTGCAGCAATTACCGTGGGATACAGAGACCCAGTGTCTCTTAGCACAGAGCTGAGAATCAGCCATAGCTGACTCCCTGAGGCCCCGCCCCTCCCAAGCTGCAAGGCTTTTGCATATAAAAGGCTGAGTAGCCTCAGGCAAAGGCTAAAATATCACCTCCTTAGAGATACAAGAGCCAGCATACACAGTGGTCAGAGTGGGACCATCCTAAATACAACTCCTCAGATTCACAAGGGACGCACTCGGCAGACGCAGTGAGCACCAAAGCCCCACTGAAACAACTCTTGCTCCATAAGGGTGTCTCCAGCACAGAAGTTCTCCCACTGTAGGCACAGCTGACTCTCATAACCAAATGGTTTGGAGGTTAATTCCTCTCAGTGATCACCTAACACAGAAAGCCACTCTATCAACCCAGGGAAGCAGCCAAAATGAGGAGACAAAGAAACAGATCGCAAATGACAGAAATGGAAGAAAGCAAACAACTGGATATAGAGTTCAAAACCACGGTTATAAAGTTTTTCAAAAATTTTCTAGAGACTACTGATAAATTTAGTGAGACCCTTGAGGATATGAAAAAGGACCAGCTAGAAATTAAGCATACACTGACTGAAATAAAGAATAATATACAGAGATCCAGCAGCAGACTAGAGGATCACAAGAATCAAGTCAAAGATTTGAAATGTGAAGAAACAAAAAACACCCAATTGGAAAAGCCAAAAGAAAAAAGAATCCAAAAATATGAAGATAGTGTAAGGAGTCTCTGGGACAACTTCAAGCGTACCAACATCAGAATTATAGGGGTGCCAGAAAAAGAGAGAGAGCAAGATATTGAAAAAATATTTGAATAAATAATGACAGAAAACTTCCTCTACCTGGTGAAAGAAATACACTTACAAGTCCAGGAAGCACAGAGAATCCCAAACAAAAGGAATCCAAAGAGGACCATACAAAGACACATCATAATTAAAATGCCACGAGCAAAAGACAAGGAGAAAATCTTAAAAGCTGCAAGAGAAAAATAGTTACCTACAAGGGGGCACCCATACGACTGTCAGCTGATTTCTTAACAGAAACTTTGCAGGCCAGAAGGGAGTGGCAAGAAATATTCTAAGTGATGAATAGCAAGAACCTACTTTCAAAATTACTTTACCCAGCAAAGCTATCATTCAGAATTGAAGGTCAGATAAAGAGCTTCACAGACAAAAAAAAAAAAAAAAGCTAAAGGAGCTCATCACCACCCAACCAGTATTATATGAAATGCTGAAAGGTATCTTTTGAGAAGAGGAAGAAGAAAAAGTAAAGATAAAAATTATGAACAACAAATACATATCTATCAACAAGTGAATCTAAAAATCAAGTGAATAAAAAATCTGATGAACATAATAAATTGGTGAATAGAATAGAATCAGGGGCATAGAAAGGGAGTGGACTGAATTTTCGAGGGGAAAAGGGTGTTGGGAATACAGGAAGAGACTGCACAATAATCATACACCTATGGATGAGGACAGAAGGGGGTGCGGTAAGGACAGAGGGTTGGGTGGGAACTGGGAGGAGGGGAGCAATGGGGGGAAAAAGAGGAACAACTGTAATAATCTGAACAATAAAGATTTAAAAAAAAAAAACAAACCTATAGCCTTTGATAGTTTGTATTTGGGCCAAACATTACCTTCCTATTTATCCAAAGCTTAGAGCCCCCAAAACAACAGCAGATAGATGACTTGATGTCTAAGGGCCTCTTTGCTCTACTATTCTTGATTCTGTGAATATCTGAATGGTAGGTGATGTGACTATCTAATGTTCCTTTGCACTGTGCCAGGCATTACACTAAGCACTTTTGTTTAATCTTATTTAATAATCCAAGGTAATAGGTGCTACTAATATTCCTAATAAGGAAACCTAAGCATGGCAAAGTTTCTTCACTTTTCTACGGTCCACAGCTAGGAAGAGCAGAGGTGAGATAGAACCCTATGCTTTCAGCCCACAAAATCCATACTCTTAGCCAACTCTATTCTGACAACCAGGACATCATGTAAAGAGGCTCAGAGGTCAGGTAAGTTCAAGGGAATATCCATCCCAACTTTTGGAATATGAGCTGGTATGATCTTCGTTTTGATGATCTTTAAAATAAAGGGGAAAAGGAAGTCAAAGGGAAGAATCAGAATGATTTTCTAATCGTGTGATTTAACATACAGTCCTTTCTTAACTTTTTGCCATCTGCTTTTTGAGTGTAAGAAAAAAGTAGGAAGACTTGACCGGTTTGGCTCGGTGGATAGAGTGTCTGCCTGCGGACTGAGGGGTCCCAAGTTCGATTCCAGTAGGGGCATGTACCTTGGTTGTGGGCACATCACCAGTGCAGGGTGTGCAGGAGGTAGCTGATCTCCTATCTCTCTCCCTTCCTCTCTGTAAAATATTAATAAAATATATATTTTTTTAAAAAAGTAGGAAGACATGAGGAGGAAATGGTGGGTAGAGTCAGGAAAATGGTTTTCCAAAGCATTAAGTGCAGGAACTAAAATTTACCAAAAAATGTGTCAAAATGTTGCATTTCTAATTCTCCCAACCTGATCTCACAAGTCATCTATTACAATAAAGGCAAAATATGCTAATTAGAGCAGATGTCTGAAGGACAAAGCCACAGTGGGCAGGGCCGTGGCAGAGACAGCAGAGGCCCCTCCTCTTCCCCCCCACCCTACCCCCATCACAGCAGCAATGGACAGGGTCCAGGGCCAAAGTTCTTGCACGAATTTTGTGCATCAGGCCTCTAGTCTACAATAATTAGCAGTGCAAATATAATGCCTCTCCCACTTCTGTGCATTCTGCTTTTCAGGCGTGTTAAAAATAGCTCTCATTAACACCAAACAGGAATTTATATCTACTATACATAAATTAGCACATCAATTTCAGCAATCCGGACTCTATGGCAATGAAGTAACGTTAAAAAGAAAAATCAGACTAGTTTTAGTCATCCTATTCCTTCTCCCTCCCATATTCTCAATTTATCTCTAGTCTTCTCTAACCCCATTCTCACCTCAAAGCTGTAGGAGTTTTGAACCTCAGGCATAGAGCAGTACTTATCCAGAGGCTGATTGCTACAGCTGAATAGCCCTGTGACCAGTGGGCTACTCCAGGTTCACGGAAACCCAGGTGAAGATGCCTCTGCAGTCTGGCTTGTGCTCTCTCTGCAATACTCCCTCCAGATGCTCTCAGGGCACATATGTCAGTGATGTTTATGCAGGAAAACTATGCAGACGTGTTCCTTCGTCCTTTGTCAAGGTCCTGCCTTTTTTCGTGGTTCTAAACAATATTTTTGTTTGTGTCTTCATTGGAAGTCCCAGCTCTATTCTGGATGCAGTATGTGTTCAGGTGGGGAATTCTGCCAACACTATCTGTGTCTGGTTTGTTAATGGGGCCTCTCTACAGTAAATGTGAGGATACGGATGTGTCCAGGAAATCCAAACTGTGTGCTCATGGTTGTTAGAGACAGTCAAGGATAGGCAACAAGACTGATATGAATTAAAGGCTTGTTATAATCAACAAAGAGGACAAGATAACTGGGAAGGTGGAAGTGGGACTTGTCTCTGAGCTGGGGAAGGTCAGTGACAGGCACAGTAGAGAAAGCTTATCTTGCCCAAGAGCCTCTGTCTTAAATGTTTAATGTCCAGCCACACATACCAAATGAAATCACTTGCCCTACCTTGAAAAAGCTGAAAAGTGGGGTGAAAATGGAATGGAATGAAATAGTCTAATCCAATATTTAAAAAGACTTTGGCATCCATTATTGATTTTTTTTAATAGTCAAACTTTTATAATCATTCTATTTCTATAAGGAATACAGTCATTTGCATATTCAGTTATGCATCAAGAATACATTAAAATAAATACTAGGAAAGTCATAGTGCTAAATGCTGTGGGTGCTGCATAACTATATAAAATGGGACTGCTGTCCTCAAGAGATGGATGGTATATGAGAGAGGCTTAGAGTGTTCTTGTTTGTGTGGACCACATGAGTGAAGGTAAATTAAAGATCATCTAGTCCAGCCCCTCTGGTGTGGCTTAGTGGTTGAGTGTTGAACCTATGAACCAAGAGGTCATGGTTCAATTCCTGGTCAGGGCACATGCCCGGGTTGTGGGCTCAATCCCCAATAGAAGGAGTTCAGGAGGCAGTGGATCAATGACTTTTCTCTCTCATCATTGGAGTTTCTATCTTTCCCTCTCCCTTCATCTCTAAAATCAATAATATATATACTAGAGGCCCATTGCAGAAAGATTTTGCAATAGGCCTTCCTTACCCTGGCTGCCGGCTCCGGTTTTCCTCTACCACCTGGGACCCAGGCCTTTGGTCCAGTCACAGCAGCAAGGCTTGGCTTCTCCGCTGCGGCCACAGCAAGGCTTGCCTTCTCCGCTCTGGTTGCAGAGGAGAAGCCAAGCATTTTCAGTCATCTTCGGTCTTCGCTCCACACCTGCATATGCAAATTAACCGCCATCTTTGTTAGGATAATTTGCATACTCATCCTGATTGGCTGGTGGACCTAGCAGAGTGACACCAATTGGCATGCTTCTAGTCCAGTGCTTCTCAAACATTAAGATACATACAAATCCCTTGAGGATTCTATTTACAATGTAGGTCCTACAATTATTTTAAATAAATAAATAAAATAAAAACTAAGTACAGATTTTAATGCAGCAGTTCTGAAACCTTATACTTCTAACAAGCATAGAGGTGATGCAGAAGCTGCTGGTTCATGGACCACATTCTGAGAGACAGAGGTAGACCTTAATCCCTGCGTAAGGTACCAAGGTATTTCAGTGCAGCTGGAGTCACTTTATATACCGATAGCTACTACCCCCAAAGAGCAGCCTCATAATAGTTTTATGATATAATGTCCCCAGAGAAGCATCACCCCCACATCTGCGACTCACCAGTTATTTTGCCTTTGCAAGCTATTTACCTCCCTGAACCTGTTTTATCCATCTAAGAGAGCCATGTAGAAGACCAACGAGATCATGCTAATATCATGCTAGGACATAAAAGCTGGTACCCAGTAACAGGAGATTTTTTTTTTTTTTTACCATTACTCTGAGTTGAGAAAAATGGGTATTTCTTTTTAAATTTTAACAATTAAACTTTATCTTCCTAGTCATAAAAGGACACCAACATTGAGAAAAATAAACCTCAGTAGAAATTTGCAAGTTGAGTCCTTTTCAAAGCACTGGTGAAAGACATTTTTCAGCATTAGCACTTGGTCAGAGGTTCCCATCGGTAATTAGGGACCACTTGCCATCAGCAATATGCGTTTCCATTATGTAAGAGGTACTGATTTCTGGAAGAAGTCAGCCCCATCTCTCCCCTGCTAATAAGAAATTGGGAGGCACGAAACCACCCCAGATGGTGCATGTTTGTAGTAATGAATAGAGGTACTTTAATGATGTGAGTTAAGTTTTACTTTGTGTTTTTAATGAGGGACTCATTGCCCGCAACATTTTAATTGTAAACTAGATTGCCCCATGAGGTCTTAAACTATTTTATGTTTAAACATAAAGCTTTGTAAACTTGTATGGGCTATAGTCTTCATCCCTTAAGCACAGGAGATATAAAAATATTTCATAATGAGCCATGAATATATATCCCCAAAGTTTAATACTACTACTGACCTATTTTATTTCATCAAATGAGTTCTTCTACCACCTGCATGAAGCAGTGTTCAAATGAGAAGATTCAAGGCCAGTTTCAAAGATATCAACAGAGTTATTTTCCTCAGATTCTAAGTGAAAATAACCAAGCGGCAAGTGGAATGAGATTATTTAATGTCCTTTTGACAGAATATTCTGAATGGATAGGCAAATCACTCACCTAAATCTCTTCTCCTTGATTACCTGAAAAATAACATTACATTGAAATAACTTATTTAATAAGACTCAGTCTCCATCTCCTAAGAACCATTTTAACATGAAAATTTGAATCTCTCATTTGAGAGAATGGTTTTTTTTGCAAGGGGAAAAAAGGCTTGGGGAAAGGAAGCCAGTAGGAACACTTTTTGTTTGTTTGTTTGCAGATATTTTTATCCTTGCCTGAGGATATGTATATTGTTTTGAGGGAGCGGGGAAGGGGAAATGAAAGACAAAGAAAGGAAGAGAAACAGAGAGGGAGGGAGGGAGAGAAACATGAATATGAGAGAGAAACATAGGTCTGCTGCCTCCCATATGCACCCTGCATCCTAGGTGTGTGCCCTCACTGGTAATTGAACCTCACATCCTTTTGCTGTACAGGATGATGCTCCAACCAACTGAGCCACCAGGACAGAGCAGTTGGAACATTTTTAGGGTCTTCATCAAAGATTATGAAAATAAAACACCTAAGAACATTAAGAGTCAATAGTACTCCATTTCAAGAAAGGAGAATTAGTTTACATTCTATCTTTGCCAGAAATATGGTTGATTGGACAAGTCAATGAGTCCCTAGACCTCTCTTTCCTTGCACCCAAAGGGTTTTTCATAAGCTGGTTGAGGATCATCTATATATAGCATCACCTGGAATACTTCTTAAAAATCCATATTCCTGGATAACATGTACTGCTACTGAATCAGGCTCCAAGAGTGTCATTTTTCTTGACAAGTTTCCCTGGTGGTTCTTATCCTCACAAAGTATGAGAACTATTGGAGTAGATTAGCTCCAAGGCCTTCCAGTTTTAACACTCCGTGCTCTACAACACTTGATATACTCCACCCCCAACCCTCTCCATCATTTTCCTATGATATTGCATTTCAGTCTCCATTTAGAATTTGATTTCTATCATCCATTTGACAACCATTAATTGTGTACTTTCAGTATGCAAGTCCTCTTCATCTCTGTCTTAATTGAAATAGGGCATGTGAAGGACATTAGGAGTAGTTTATAGAAGAGTATAGAACACTAGAAAGAGACTACAAAATGACTAAGATTAATACATCCAAGACTCCCTTCAATCTGTAATTACAAGACTCATACCTATATCAAAATATTAAAGTTGAGCCCTAGTCGGTTTTGCTCAGTTGATAGAGCATCAGCCTGCAAACTGAAAGGTTCCAGGTTCTATTCCAGTCAAGGGCACATGCCCAGGTTGTGGGCTCAATCCCCGGTGGGGGACTTGCAGGAGGCAGTTGACCCATGATTCTCTCTCATCATGGAGGTTTCCCTCTCTCCCTCTTCTTTCCTCTCTAAATTCAATAAAAATATTTTTTTAAAAAATTAAAGTTGAACTAGTAGCTAAAGTAGCATGCATTTAAGTGTGTCTAATATTATCTTATTTTTATAACATAATATCAAAAACTCTATTTAGAAAGATGCATATATGTGCAATGTCTAATAATTGTATTGATAATTTTTATATAATATGTAAGCACAAAATAAATGGAAGTAATTACTTTTCCTAAAAGGCTGAAAGTAGGGAGAAAGGAAAAGAAAGAGACAAGAAAATAATGAGTAGATTAGATATAGCAATTATACATTTATGTAAAATTATAAAACTATATATACATATTAAGACAAAATAGAATAACTCTGAATATTGAAATACTAAGCCAGGGGTTATGTAAATAACTCAATGGTTATACATATTAAAATATATCACATAAAACTGGCCATCTGCAGCATCCTTCTGAATACTATGGCCCTATTCTACTTATTTTCTAATGTAAAACATAGAAACCTCAGGAGTTCTCTATAAAGAAGGAACTTTAGCTCTGTTCTGGGCAGAATATCAGTAAAAGTTTTGATGTGGATTGGACTAACCATGCCCGGAATTATTTGCACAATTCTGAGCAACTCCCATAGTCACGCTGATCTTCATGCAGTCATTTGTAAAAAGAAAAAATAGAGCTAGAAGCTAGATTTTGAAATGTTTTTCATGATTGCTCCTGCTGTCCGAAAATTCTGCCTCTGTTGGAATCCAAGTTGATTTTTTTTCCTTTTTATCAAGTTTCAAGCACATAAAAAATGCTTTGTAGGTGGGTTTTTTTTTTTTCAGTTACCTCTAAAAGGACAGCCAATACTCACACTCTAAGTCATTCAGAAGACAATGAAATAATAAAATATTTTCCTGTAAGAAAAGTTGAGACTGGAAGTAAATCCTGAAGCTGACTTTGAGAGGGAAGGCAGAGGAGAGAAAGAGGAAGAGAAAGAGAGAGGAATGAAGGAAGGGATGGATGAAGAGAGAAAAGAAGGAAAAGAAAGAGAGAAATAACAGGAGTGGGGAGGGGGAGGAAGAGAAGGGTAAGGAAGGAAAAAAAAAAATACCAAGCACTTGGAGTGTAAGAAGGGGGTCTTTTCAATCATGCAGGTGTGTGCCAGTTGAACATAGCCTGCAGGAAAAGGAAACTATCCCAGGAAAGTGGCAGTCTTACATTCTTATCCTAGCCAAGATGTGGGTAATAACCCCATCTGTTAAGGAGACGATGAAATGTGAGGCAAAGAAAATGAGTTCATGAACTTGAGATATTTAAAAAAAGAGAGAGAGAAAGAGTGGGAGCTCATTCAATATTTCAGAACTGCCTAAAGCTTTTTTGAGCCAAATATAATTTCCTTTGTCAAGTACAATTTGTGAATCTCATAGCACATCAACTGTGAGTGCATGTACTTCTCCTAGTACATTTAGTACTGCCCTGTCCATCTGAAGCTCAGCGGGGTATGCATATGAAGTAATTTATCTAACAGCTCAGATTCTTTTCTATAATATTGGAATTTTCAGGTCTGAGCAAGTCTGCAGAAGCCATCATCAGTCAGTTTTCTGCTTAATAAAAAACAACAACAATGCTCTTTCTGCTCTTTCAGAATTGAACATCAGTGCTCCCTAGGATATACTGTGTGAGCTTGAAGATAGTTACATCACCTTACAGTGTCTTTGCTTCACAGTCTCCAAAAGAGAACTCAGAGTCCAAGCAGAGGCCTGTAGATGTGATGTGACACATTCAAGGTTTACTAGCTGTGTCCAGGAGGACTTTCATTTACAAGTGACTACACACCCAAACCAAACTGGCTTAAGCAAAAAGAAGAGTTATCAATTCAAGATAAAAAGGAAAACTAGCTCGCTCTGGCCAGTTTTTCTGTGTTAGAGCATCGGCCTGCAGACTGAAGGGTCTTGGGTTCAATTCACCATCAAGGACAAGTATCTGAGTTGCAGATTTCCCTGACCCCAGTGGGGGAATGTGTGAGAAGCAACAAATCAATATGTTTCACATCAATGTTAATCTCTCTCTCTCTCTTCCTCTCTCCTTCCCTTCCTTCCTCCCTTCCTCCCTTCTACCACTCTCTATAAAAACCAGTGGAAAATATATTCTCAAGTGAGAATAAAATTTTTTTAAAAGGTAGACTAGCTTCAAGTTAATTTAATGCAGTCTCATAAAATTTCACCAGAGCCTAATTCTTCTCATTGATTCTCCATCGTCTAAGTTGGCTCCATTCTCAGGTAGATCCTCTCCCTATACTGCCAGGTATTTGCCATTAGCTCCAGACTTTATTCTCTTGGGAAGAAGTCCACTGGGAAGGAGCATCTGCTTCTGCACCATAATTACCAACAAAACATTCATTGTATCTCAATGTCTCTGTTAAATTAAAAGGTCCTACTTGAACCAAACTGTCCTGTGTATAGCCAGGACTGGGGTGTGACTTGATCATGTGCCTATTCCTAAGACAGGAGTGGTATTCCACAAGTAGCATATGGACTGAGAACAGAAATTGAATAGGCTGGTAACGGAAGGAAGGAAAATGGATGATAGGAAGGTCACCAAGTATCTGCCACATAGGCAGCGCCTGAAACAGAAGCCACATATTCAGGATGCTGGGACTTACTTCATCCCACTCTTTTTCACTCTGTTGTGGCTGTGATGGTGATTCCTAAGACTTAAAGGAAAATCAATGTTTGGTGATAATCCAAGGAATAAAAACCACTCATGTAATGTTAACATTGCACTTGTAAAAGTCAAGCGCATTGTCATTCACCTTCGTGACCTTGACTTTGAGAATGTATTCTTAGATCTGACACCAAAAGCATGAGCAACAAAGGGAAAATACAGAATAACTGTGACTTCATCAAAATTTAACACTTTTATAAAATAAATAAGTTATGGGGGTGTAATGTACAGCATGGTGTCTATAGTCAATAATACTATATTGCACATTGGAAAGTTGCTAATAGAGAAAATCTTAGTTCTCATCACAAGAAATATTTTACATAACTACACATAGTGACAGATGTTAACTTGACTTATTGTGGTGATCATTTTGCAATATTTACAATTATTGAATCATTATGTTCCTACAACAACGGAAATTAATATAATGCTATGTATCAATTATACTTCAATAATTTTTGTATTGTGCATCAAAGGACACTATTGACAGAGTGAAAAGATAGCCCACATAATGGGAGAAAATGTAAGGATTTCATATCTGGAACATATAAAGAACTCCTACAACTCAACAACACAAGATAAGTAGCCCAATTAAAAAATGGGCAAAGCACATTTCTCCAAAGAAGATACCCAAATGACCAATAAGACATGAAAATATGTTCCCTATCATTGGACATTAGGGAAATGCAAATCAAAACCATGAGATACCACTTCCCTCCTACTATGTTAGCTGTTAAAAACTAAAAACAAATCTAGAAAACATGTATTGGCAAGAATGTGAATATTGAAACCCTCTTACATTGCTACTATGAATATAAAGTGATACAGCCACTATGGATAATAGTTTGATCGGTCCTCAAAAAATTAAATGTAGGATTACTGTATGAGCCAGCAATTCCACTCCTAGGTATATACCTTAATGAACTAAAAACTTGTGTTGATTGCATCAGATACTTAAACACCAACGGTAATTGCAGAATTATTCTTGATAGACAAAAGGAGAAAACATCCCTGCATCCATCAATAGAAGTGGTAAACAAAATGTGATATGTACATATAATGGAATATTATTCAGCCATAAAAAAGAATGAAGTTCTGATACATGCTACATCATGACTGAACCTTGAAAACATGTACTGGAAATGTCATAAACAAAAGGATAAATATACGATTCCACTTATATGAAATACCCACAATAGGAAAATTTATGGAGATGGAAAGTAGGTTAGAGTTTACCCGGGACAGGAGAGAGGAGGCAATGGGGAATTACTGTTTAATGGGTACAGAGATTCTGTTTAGGGTGATGGAACTGTCTTAGAAATAGGTATTGGTGAAGGTTGCACAGGATTGTGAATATAATCAAAGCCTATGAACTGTAACTTAAACATTATTATATACACTTTCCTGTAATAAAACAAAAACAAGAACAAAATCAAGCACATTGTCAACTCCCACATTTATAGCTAGCAACTCCCTCTTACTTCTTACTGGCTCAGGACTGTCACACAGTCAACCAGTTCAAAGGATGCTGAGAGATTTTGTTTCTATTGAAGTACATTGCAAACCAAAACTTAATAATGAATAGCAGAAAAATGCATAACAAGTAGCAAATCAGTAGTATGTAACATCTGTTATTCCTCCCCCCTTCTAATTTTCTCTCATACATCCAAAACTCCCTCAGCGTGGTAACAATCACTATTTCCCATTCATGAGAAAATATAGATGCTACATATCTAGAGACTGTCATTAACAAATTAAGCAAAAATTTAACTATCATTTGTGTTGGATATTTAAACCAACTGAGCCTATTATTTAATTTAATGAGAAATTGCTGCCACTTTTTCATGTCAAGTCAAAAAATATATCTTCATCCAATGTACTGCACAGCTATACATCTGCACTTCTCCACTTTGCATTCATGTGTCTTGATAGCTTTTAACCTGAAATTTGTTTGCATTCATTTATTGATTCATTCACCTAACAATCACGGTACACCTACCCATGTGTGCAAGACACCAATGTGATGCAAGTATCAACCAGATCAGACATACACCTCTAAATAAACTCTAATCAAGCAGAAAAGTGAAAAGACATAGTCAAATAATTCTGATGGACTAAACAACTTCTCTGCCACCACATATCCACCCGTAGAAGGGCTCACCTGACTTTCTCTCTCCTACACAGACCCTATTAGTGCTGGGTTCTACGCTTCAAATATCTCAGGGATCTGGTTCTATCTGACCTTGTGTTCAACTCTTAATAAAAGTTTTAGCTTCAACTGTATCTTTATTATTCTGCTCTCACTACTCTCCCAAGGACCAAAGACCAACTTTAAAATCTACTCAGTCATATATTTATTATGTATTTAGTTATTAAAAATATTTTACCAGGCAGACACTATGATAGGTCTGGGGATCTTATGATGGACAAAAACAGCCATAGTCACTGCCCTCGTGGAGTGTAGACTACAGAGGGAGGCATACAGTAGTTAAACATTGTCCCAAGCAAATTTAACATCCATGGGAGGGTGGGTCTAGACTTACAATCATTTATTAAGTACTTACTGCATGCTTGGGTGTTTTCTTTTTAATTTCCCCCTGCCTCTAGGAAACCCCACAAACCTATACCATCTCTGATTCTGACTGAAGATGCTCAGAACACCTACTTTAGCCTACAGTTGGGTGATTATCTTGAGTTCAACTCAAGAGTAATTGTCTTCCTCTTCTTATTCTCACCAGAAGCAGGAGACGCAGATGGCTGTTTTTTAGACATGATAGAATACAAAAATGCAAAACACAAAATTCAAAAAATGCTGGATCCACAGTACACAGTAGAGTATCCGTGGTTTACCATAGTGATGGTGTGGTTGGCTGGGAGCCATAGCTTGCTGCCATTGCCCAGCACTACTCTGGGAAAAGATCAAATTTCAAAATTTGAAGCACAGTTTTGCCCTGGCTGGACACTCAGTTGATTGGAGTACCACTGTTCCAAACAACAAAAGGTTGAGGGTTGATTCCTGGTCAGGGCACATGCCTAGGTTGCAGATTCCATCCCAGTTTGGGGCATGTACAGGAGGCAACCGATCAATGGTTCTCTCTCACATCAATAGTTTTTCTCCCTCCTCTCCATTCCTCTCTACCTAAAATCAATAAAAACATATCCTCAGGTGAGGATTTTTTTTAAATAATTTTTAAAAATAAATAAATAAATTTGAAGTAGAGCGTCTACTGAATGCATATTACTTTCATACCTTCATAAAATAAAATAAAAAAATGGTAACTTGACCCACCACTAAGTCAGGCACGATATTTATTTCTGAATCGTAATACAATGCCCAGGATCACTAACTCTTGTACTTCTCCAGCCTGGTTTCCTCTCATTACATGAAACAGGGTTTAAGCCTTGATAGTACCCCATACTATAAACCTAACCACTTTCCAGACCAGATGTTTCTGGTTGGCCTGTCCCCATTACAGTACAAGTTCCTTACCTAATATAAAATTTCTGATAGTGTTTCGTCCAAGTATATTCAACTTAAAATGTGTTTCTTCAAGTCAAAAATAAAGTTCTGGGGGCAGTTCTCAAGCTTGTTAATCCTAAAATCTGATCTCTTAAAATCTACAGCTTTAACTTTAGTTTTATTTTGTTAATACCAAGTAGCATAACATACAACTATCTCTGAAATGATATTTAGAGAGATAGATAAACTCCTGCCAGAGAAAGCTGAGTCATGAAGGCACAGGTATCTGTCCCCAGTCCCAACTCCAGGGCCTGGATCTGATCTCCACAGAGAAAGGAGCGCCAATCATTGCGGAAGGAGCTCTTTGTGCGAGGAAACTTGTGAGGGGTGGATACAATGAAGCTATCTTGCAAAGAGACCACTCTCCCCCTACTTTTGTGTGTGTCACAACTTCACTACATCACAGAGAAACCTGAGAGAAAGTATCCTGAAAGCAGGAAGCCATGACAACCTAGAAGACAATGTAGGCTTAGAGATTTTCCAAAGAGACCACTGTCAGTAAGTAGCCATGGCCATCAATTTTGGGTGCTCAGCCATCAGCTCATTCTTCCTGGCCATTAGGACCCCAGTTTTGTTTGGTGGCAATGTACTCAATCCCAGGGGAAGAATCACAATTGGTTTAAGCCAATCTTAGTGATTGCACCGCCTTTAAACTGTGACTAGTATAGGAAGGGGTATAAAAACTAGTTCTGGCCCAATGAAAGTCTAGTAGAAGCTTCTGAGAATTCTTGTTCCTTTTCAATTGAGAGACAAACACACAAGGAGATCTTTCCTGCCTCTCACTTTCTTTCTTTTATTTTATTGCTTAAAATATTACAAAGAGTAGTACATATGTCTCCTTTTTTTCTTCCCTTGACCTTCCCCTGGCCTCCCCCACCCCCCACTGTTTTGTGTCCATTGGTTATGCTTATATGCATGCATAAAAGTCCTTTGGTTTATCTCTTCTCCTCCCCGCCCCCGCCAACCCTCCCCAGCCTTCCTGCTGTAGTTTGACAGTCTGTTTGATGCTGCTCTGCTTCTGTATCTATTTTTGTTTATCAGTTTATAATGGTCTTTATTATCCATAAATGAGTGATGTCATGTGGTATTTTTCTTTCATTGACTGGTTTATTTCACTTAGCATAATGCTCTCTAGTTCCATCCATGCTGTTGCAAATGGTAAGAATTCCTTCTTTTTTACAGCAGCATAGTATTCCATTGTGTAGATGTACCACAGTTTTCTAATTCATTCATCTACCGATGGGTACTTAGGCTGTTTCTAAACCTTAGCTATGGTAAATTGTGAACATAGAGATGAACATAGAGATGCATATATCCTTTCTGATTGGTGTTTCTGGCTTCTTGGGATATATCCCAAGAAGTGGGATCACTGGGTCAAATGACAGTTCCATTTTTAAATTTTTGAGGAAATGCCATACTGTCTTCCATAGTGGCTGCACCAGTCTGCATTCTCACCAGCAGTGCACGAGGGTATCACTTTCTACTTTTGTACATTTTCTACTGTAAAGGGGAGTAGAAGCAAAGAAGGTGTCAAGGCTTGGAGAGAGAGAAGATGTAAGAGCCCATGATGACAATGGTCAAGGGACTTACCCTCTTTGTTGTTAGAATCATGGTTGATAAACCTTGCCCATTAACCTCTTCCCTCACGTGGCAAGTACACAATGAGGGTAAGGAGAGGGTCCAAATGATGTCCTTTGTTCTGCCATAACTAAGGCATGGCACAAACAGAAAGCGTTTTCATCTTGTTATCCTTCACTTCAGGAGGGTCCTCATTAACAACTGGGAGTGGTGTCCTGACATGACCATAAAGCAATAAACAGTACAGAAATGAGCCATAAACTACTTCTAATTGCGCTGACCCATCACATCAGAATGAAGGGCTGCTCCAAATTAACAGGCATCTCATTTAAAGCAGAGACAGGGATTTCATCTTCTACGCAACTCATAATTAGCCTCCAGAAACTGCTACCATGAAGTATTACCTCAGAGTCCTTGAAACACCCCGAAAAGACAACTGGGGTCACAGCACACAATGCAAAAGGCAGGCATAGCCCCTCCCAGAGTTGGCTACCCATTCGAATTGCTCACAGACTGTGATCAGAAGGGTCACCTATAGTGGTATATTGTGCAATTGGCTTCTTACTTGACAAAGTTGTCTATAGCTCTTTCTTTATGACTAGAGCTATGCTACAGCATACCCCTTCGTTGCCTCTCCCTGGTCTTGTCAATGATGTGACAGAAAGTGTGGCTCTTTACATATGGCATTTAGAACATTGCTGAGACCAACTGGAAACTCGAGCTGCCATTGACGGATTGGGGAAGGACTCCATAGCCTCCTGTTCAATAACCGCGTAGTCATTGCCTCAATATTAGGGTTTAGCCTGAACCAGAGTAGAGAAAGTGTCACAATCCCGTGGCAGGCTCCGCTCCCTCCCAGCACAACCACTCATCCCTGCCAGTGACAAAAGAAGCATGGAGTTTAGTTTATCCTCTGCTGGCTCAGTAGCTGAAAAATGCCTTTGGAACCAACTTCAGCAAATGTCATTGAATTCTTTTTTTGCAATACAAGATGTTCAGTGTCTAATCCTCCTTACTTCCTTGGATTCTGGACATCGTTGCTTGGAAGATGTAATTATACTCATTAGAAGAGATAGGACCTAAAACCAGCTGGAAAAGCCTCTCTGTCAAATTTCTCAAAAAACAACCAACTAATTATAACACAAAAACAAAAACATAGCAATTAGAATGACCATTATGTAGCAGGCTTCCTATAATTATTGTTATTCATTTTGGCAACTGGGAGTTTGAATTTTATTTTCCAAGCCATAAGTGTGAAAAAAGCAATTTATTTACTTTACTGTTTAACACTGGGAATTAATTTTTATGAATTTCTTCAGACTTTATGGAAGGACGATATCATTCCTCTTTCTCCTCATCATTAATTTTTAAGGGATAGCTTTCCCATCTATGCTTTTAGGGGCCATATTGACAATTACCCTTCCTGCCCTATGCCTATCACAGAACTCAATACAGAGCCTCTTCCTGCTACTCACATTCTCTAGAGGAAAAAAAAATGTTTCCATCTGGAGCACGAGAAATTGAACTCTAGAGAATTACTTGAACCCATCTGGACAATGTGTTAAATTCTCCAATACTGCCATAATCATTTACTTATTCTTGCTAAATCTATGTCTAAACTGTTAGGTTTCATCTAATCACTGCTCTATATAATAGTGTCATACAGATGACTGACGGATGCAATATAATATACAAAAATAAAAAAAAATAAAGAGAATGATAGAAGAAGAACAAAGACATTTACAAAACAGAAAGATGACTAAGAAAGAAGGAAAAGAAGTGAGTTATTATTGTATGAGAACCAAAGGGAAAATAGGTGTTATGCTATGCAAATATTATTCATCAGAATGATGCTGGGTATGCTACCTGCACTCATCATGTACCTAAGAGAAATCCCAACAGATGTATTTCTCTGCTTTTTACAGTTGAGGCTGAGAGTGGTTAAGGAACATTGCAGTTGTATATGTGTTTTTTCTAGAATTACCAAATAAATTAAAATACTTTCGTAAGTAATATAAACTAACACTTTTACTTTTGTTCAATTACCTAAATTTTTCATATAGTCAGTGATAAAACTGTAAGCCATACAAGATTTCTTCATTCCAAAGATAAAAATAATCACCGTTTTTAAATTAGTGTTAGCATAGTATACCTCTGTCCACCTCTTTGCTTTTAACTTACTAGTATATGGACCTTTACGATTAAAGTGTGTTTCTCAGACACAACTATAGTTTAGTCTTTTCTTTTTATCCACTCAAAATTTCTGCCTTTTAATTGTTACATTTAAACCATCTACATTTAAAGTGATTGTTGATAGAGGGGGAAAAAATGGTGGCGGTATAAGCAGAAGTGTCCAATGCCTGTCCGGGAGCAGAGGGAGTGAGCAGCTAAGGCAAGTGGTTTCCAGCCCAAGCCCGCAGAGGAGGTGGAACTGGGAAACAGGTGCGACCGGGTGAGGCAGAATCCTGCTGGGAGAGGTGAACTCGGGGCTTAGGGAGGGACATTGTACCAGACCCGAGCCCTTGGAGTCCCAGGAAACCCAGGCTACACCACCAGCGCCGGCTGGGCACAGCACTCAGCCGCATCTCCTGGGACGGGCACAGTGGAAGAAGCATCCACGGAACTGCTGGTTGGCAGGGGACTCTGGATACAGGTTCACAACCAGGATAGGGCGGGGGTGTGTGGGCAGAGGAGAGGCTGCCCCCCTCAGAGTGGATGCCATGGCAGGGCTTGCAGTCAATGAGGATTTGAGTGTTCCAAAAGAGAAGTGCGCGCGCGTGCCATCTCGCCTGCCTCCATAGCCGGCGACTCAGCACTCCCACAGGTGCCACGCACGCGACTGGCACCTCACGGCCCTGAGTCCCGGAGAAGAGACGGGGCACACGCGTGAGACCCAGCACTCCCACCAGTGCAGCGCGCAACTGGCACCTCTCGGCCCTAAGCCCCCGAGAAGGGACGGGGCATGTGCGTGCGCGCAAGCCAGAGCCCCTCCCGCCCGGGGCTCATGGAGAAAGACTTTTGCCAGTGGCAGAAGTTGAGGGAAAGGTGCCAAGCTGGATACTGGAGAGACAGGGAGGACCCTGGGAAGTGGTGGCAAGTTGGATGCTGAATCACGCCAGGTACCTGGGCAGCCATTGTCCCCTGGAGAGATAACCCCTCCCTCCAGTATCCAGGCAACCAACACAGCCACACCAAGCTCCACCCTGAACTGTAAAAAAAACAGTCCCGGAGAATACTAAGAGACTGACCTAAAGAGAGACTCTTGGACCCAGCAGTTGGATCCTGAGAAACACAACAGTACAGAAGACTGGGATCTTAAGCCAGCCAGAGGAACATTTTACTTCTTCATAAATATATATATATATATATATATATATAATATTTTACACTTTTTTATTTTTTATTATTATTTTTTAATTGGTATTTTCCTAATACTGTGTTACCTTTCCTTTCCTTTTCCTTTCTTTTTTTTCTTTGTTTTCCCTGTTGGTGTCTGTTGCTTTATTCTCTAGTTCTCTTCACTTTACTTTTCCATCACTTTATTTTATTCTGTTATTATATTGTTTTTTGGCTATCTTTATACCATTTTTGAAATCCAATTTTTTTTGTAAAGTCATTTTATCTTATTTTTTTTCTTCTCTTTCATTCTCTTTCCTCTTATCAGCCATCCCTATTCAACTTCCTCTATACTGAACTGAGATCCTCCCTGTGTACCTCCAATTCTTAACCGTATCTTCTATATACAAGCTCAGCATCTAGAGATTCTGCTCCCATCCTCTCTGCTGGGGGTGGTCACTTATTGTGGGGTTACTATTGTCATGAGTACATTCGTGCTTTGGTCCCTTTGTGTGGTGTCCTATCGAGGTGAATTTTATCCTGTCTAGCCAGGTGCTAGAGAGTGAACCCCACAAGCAGACACCTGTAGAGGAAACCCCATCCAAGAAAGGGTCAATAATACCCCAGACCCAACTACAGAGGCAGAAAGAAGGTGGCAGTGAGGGAGAGAGTGTAAGTCAGTGAAGGACCAAAAGGGGACAGTGTGGTCATGTGGAATGTGCATGTGAGTATGTTAGTGAGGCACAGATAGATCCCGCAGTGGTCGAGCTAAATGGGCTTTCTTAACTAGACAGCCTCTGCTACCATTGTAGACAGTTCCAGGAGGCCAGCCCGTCCTCACAGTCCTAGCATCTTTAAGGGGAGAGCTGTTGTAACTGGGAGCCAGACTTCACCCCCACACAGGGTGCCTTCAGACAACACCTGAGACTCTTCAGTCGCCCTCTGCCAGGGACCTGCTACTTCAGCTGTGGGCACACAGTCAACAAGTCTCCAGCCACCCTGGGTGCAGGCTCCTGTGAGTTCTGAAGTGTGCTCTCCTCTGACCGGCCCAACGCCTTAGCCCAAGGCACTGCAACCATATAAGCAGCAGACATGGAAGCAACCCACCCCTGTCCAAGGAGCAGCAGCTCTGAGACCAGCCTGCCCCAGATCTAAGAGCAGAAGCCTCACGTGGAAACCCCCTGTTCAAGGATCAGCAGCCGTGTGAGAAGCCTGTTTCCCAGTCCGAGGAGCAGCATCCACGTGAGCAGCCTCACCCCTATCTGAGGAGCAGCCCACACTAATCCAAGGAGCATCAGCCAAAAGCAGTCTGCACCTGTCGGACGAGCAACAGCGGGGAGAGCATCCTGCCTCTATCCAAGAAGCAGCAGTCACACATGCAGCTCACTCCCACCTAAAGCACAGTAACCATGCAAGCAGCCCATCCCCCATTTGAGAACCAACAACTGAGTGAGCAACCTGCACTTGCGTGAGGAACAGTCACCCTGTAAGCAACTTGCCCCTGTCCTAACAGCTACAGCATCACAAGCAACCGGCTCCATCTAAGAAAAGTAGCAGCATGCAGCCAGCCTAGATCCAAAGAACAGCAACCATGTGAACATCCTACCTCTGCCCAAGGAATACCAGCTGTGTGAGCAGCTTCCCTCAGAAGCCAGAGATACCCTCCTGCTAACAGCATCCACCAAAGAAACCACTGTCATCTGAGGAGCAGCCACCTTGAAGAGCAACTGTAGCCTGAGGAACTTCCATCGCCCAAGGAGCAACCCCTGCACAACTTGACATCTAGATCTAT